>DVZL01000236.1:0-26078 GCA_018236625.1 Lasaia peninsularis
AAGATTATAATGATCTCTAGCGAGTTATTAATATTTATAGTCTGTACCACTATAGATTGATTTTGAAGATCATATAATACTTATGCATATTACTTCTTACCTTAAAAATACGCATCACTATATTTCTTAAAAACATGACATTTTAAAACAATCAGATATCATCTAATAATATGATGCCCTTGAAAATAATCTTCAGATAACTTTTTAGCCATGCATTAATAATATCATCTATACCTAGACTGACACTAAATATGTTTTTTGTGATTAAAATACTTTTGGAAATATACAAGAATGTAACTTGAATCTGACGCTAAAATTATCCCAAAAAACTAACATCTTAAGTCTAAAAACAGACTAACCACAAAATGGTACGGTCTAAAATTAAAATTACAAAACAACCAAACCTTAATTAAAATAAACTTCTAAAAGCCAACAATTTAAATATAATTTATTAACATTGTGCAAATCGTTTTGGCAGAAAATTATAGGCGTAAATAGTGTCCTTATTTTTCAAAATATACCTACTTCATTAATATGTCCTAAACTACTCTTTAAAAGAGCGATATTAGAAATAACGAAATTTAGTGATGACAGAGACTTGTTAACAATCAGTTAAAAAGTGGCGGAATATAGGAACGGATCTTTTCTTTCTTTCGGATATTTATGACCACAGATAACCTGTACCTACTTTACTACAAATAGTTAAAATGAGATGAGATGCTTTCTTATTAAAAATTCGTCAGAAAATAATGTACTATTTTCTAGGAGAACAATCTAAAATGATTATAAAGTTATCGACTCCTATGTTCAATATAATATGTTCTTATATATTTGAAATATTCCCCGAATACATAAAAATGTGTTAATTCGTTAGTTAGTTTTTTAATCAAATGAATACATGTATTATATTAAGAATTAAGATATGCAACTGACACACTCTTAACATGTATTTAAATTCTAGTTTTCACTTTTATCAGCAATATGCCATTTTTTTATGACTTCCGAAATCTAACTTTTTGCAATTTAACTATTAAAAGAGAATACAAAAAAGAATAACACAGGATTATTGGAATTATTACAAAATATTAAAGCTTACAATATTCGATTAAAGATTCTTGTAAAGCTTTATTCAACAAAGGCTTAGACTAATTTTAAAGCACAATAACCAAATTATTTGACACATTTCATCAACTTGTCTATGAATAGCAGATTTTTTTGGTATATAACTTGACAATATAATTTGTCGAAATTGTAACCTTCCTTGTCACTATTTTTTTAAAAAAGGAACTTATTGACACTCCAATTTCAATAGGTTCCTTTTTTACATCAATGATTGAAAATATTTAAAATGAAATGTTTATTGTAATATTAAAAAAATGTCATAAATTCCTCCTACCAGTGTTTTAGAAATTTGTTATTGGAAGCTTTGTTTTTAAAATTTTAACCTTTAAAGTTACATAATATGCAATAAAGCTTAATGTTCTTTTTTTATTTTAACAAGCATATCACTGGAACTACCAGTATTCTTGACATGAAATTAGCTAATTCTTGAATCATTTTTGATTAACTATTGTCGCTCTACAACGTACTAGTGCAGTATGTTACAATATATTTTGTGGTCAATTCATTTGTGATGTGTCTATACAACCTTATTAATACAATCCTAATAAAAATACAATTATCTTATTTTCGAAAAGCAAAAGTACGACTAAGTAACAATAAATAAGAACGTTAACACTTTTAGTTAATACTATGAAACATTCACAAAATATATTCTTAGAATTAGTGCAAATAAGAGGAACAGTGTAAAGGATTTCTGCACATATGAGATATATTGATCAATATTATTACAATGCAATAATTATTGTTCGTAAATCAGCGTGGGCGTGGTCAGATATGTTACTAGATCATAATATTGCATTTGCCTAAGCGATTTTCAAATGCAGTTATCTCTGATTCATGCAAATTAGTTAAGTACTTTTTGTAATGCATAAATAAACAAACTAACTAGAATAAAATAAATATTTTGGGTCTGGACGCATCCTAGGAACTATAAATCAATATTTTTAAATATTATCTTCAATACATTCGCGTTGCAAGATATATTTTTTTACAATAATGACAAAAGTGTACATTCTGAGATGTTATAATAATGGTACAAAACCGCGAAGAATTATTCACGAAAAAATACGCTACACATGTATAAATACATTAATCTTGAACAAAAAAATAACGCGTGATTCAAAAATATGAGTTAAGTCTTGTAAATAAGGTCGAGATTAGAATGATTTATCTAACACGTAAGAATTTTGCAACATTTTTAATAGTGACGTATACGTGTAACTCGAGCCACGCCCACGTCTCAAATGCAAAAATTTTGTTTGGATTTTTTTTTATTTTTTATTTTTTTTTCGGGCATGAGAATAGAGGTAAAGTTAATACACCATTGCATTGCTTTAACATCGATCAGTTTTATGTGTTTATGAAGTACAGAAATCGTTCTAAAGGGAGACTGTTTGATCGTTTGTGTTTTTTATACCAATTATCGATGTTAGCAAGATGTAAGATTTTTTTGTATCCCAAACCTATTCCCAGTGAACCTAACCCTGGTTGGGTTAGGTTCACTGGGAATAGGCTTCTATGATACTTACCCATCTTTTTATCTGTTAAAAATGCTTTCTGTTTCTTGTAAAAGATATCAATTAAGCCGAAACATGAAAGCACCTTTTTGAATCAACTATTGTTTAACGGGGTGCGCCTGACTTGTTGGGAGCTCACAGCATATAGTATAGATGCCACTTTAGAACGATACGAGTGTACATGGAAGTTATTACCGTTACTATCTGTAGTACGATACTGTAAGGTTCAATTCTCTTTAGAAGGCTGGATGGACCAGCCGAGTATGCAGCGGTCGAAGCCACAACTGAAGAAGTTGATATTGGACGTCGTATCTTCCGTCCACGCCACTGACGTCACCATGCGTCGGTGACCCTGAAATGTATTAGACCATTATAAAATCATATTTCAATTTTCTATGCATAAAGGTTTTAGTCGACAATTCGTACACTGATTCGTCACCAAAATCGCTTGTATTATGGTTTCGTGTGTGAGTGTACCGTGGAATGTAATAGAAATGGTTTATTTGAAGAAAGTGTGTTAAAATTTTGTTACGAAAATTGTTGTGTTCAAATATTTTAACAATATAGTGTGTGATTATACTGTGTATCAGTGTAATGCACGTGTGTGTGAGTGTAATGCACGTGCGTGCGAGTGTAATGCAAGTGCGTGTGAGCGTAATGCTAGTGCGTGAGGGTGTGATTAATGCTTGTGCGTGTGCGGTATGCCGTACCTGTCTGCTGGAGCGCGGCAGGCGCGCCAGGCGCTGCCCCTGGAGGTCGAACAGTCGCACCTGTCGGTTGTCGTGCGGGATGGCGATGAGGCCGGCGGCGCTGACGCCCACGCGGTTGACGGACGAGTCCGAGCGGATCGTCGCCAGCGCCGACCGCATGTTGCGGACGTCCCACACCTTACGGCCACAGGTACTCAATATACACACACGCATATATATCTTCACGACGGGTCGCTTGAGGATTAGGCGGAGAGTATCGAGTGCCAAGTGTCACGCCTCCTACACACTTGCCTAACTTCCTCTACATTAATGACTTTCTTCATACAAACCCAAAAAATATCCCTGGATTACACGAATTGATCTAACCCCAAAGTGAGCAATTACATTCTTGTGTTATTGGTGTTAGTCGACGACACCAAAGCTTAGAAACATTTTAATAAATACCAGAGTAGCTTTCATAAATACACAGACCTGGAGATAGTCGCCTACGGTCATTACCGAAACGCCTTCCCAAGTCGGGAATTTTCCTGTGTTAATCCGGGTCCTCTGTGTAGAATAGACCATCTGCCATCTTACCAAGCACCTTGTAAGAGGCGAGCATAGGTTATCAAGGTCATTGACAATGTCATGACCATAATGACAATGTCGTGTTTTGGTCTGGTTGGTAGGGTAGCCGGTAGACTTGCATACTATGCCTAACACCCCGGCCACAAGACAGCAAAGCACCTACAACACATATGGTGTCCACGACCACGGTTGTCTCTTACCATCAGGAAAACCGTGTGCTTGTTATGTTCCTTATTCCATAAAAACAGCCTTTAGGTGATTTTTATAGAATTAAATATATTTAGTACTACAAGGTAAAAACTGCTTTCCCGATTATAAAACTGAACCTGAATTTAATCTTGATTTTGTGGGACTTGTTGTTAGTTTCAATTTTTTTTGCGTTTGAAACAGTTACGTTTGCGTACTAATTTACATTAATTTTTGTAAATTTATTTCGAAACACAAAATAATAAAATAAAAATAAATATCGTCACGCTCATATCCCGAAAGAAGTAGACAGAGGTACGTACTTATGTACCCACGATTAGCCGACAATTTTAGGTCCTATGATGTGACAGGTGACAAGTTCATCGCCATGTCGGGCAAAAATCGAATCCCAAACAATGTTGAACTGAAAAAACTAATAGAGCAAGTTACCCTGGGACCCGGGACCTCTAATACTTGAACAAAATCAATCTTACCTTAACCGATCTGTCGTCAGAACCAGACACAACCTTATCTTCCCGCGTGAATACCGCCGAGGTGACACTCCTGCACAACAGAATACATGGAATTAGTGACTAATTAGCAAATTACAGCGAATTTTGTGTGTACTTCATCTAAATGTCTGCCTATATACGTGAAAACCAGCAAAGTGTGAATCAAACTCGAGCACAAATGGTTTCGTACCATTCAAAATATGAACATATGGAAGTTTCACCACGCGCCAACGATTTAAAGAATGTAGATTATATTTTGTTTGGCACGTATCTATACAAATAAATAAAATGAGTGTCTTTTCTTAATATGTTTTAAAATAAACTTTTTTTATTAAATGCATGTGTATGTATACTCGATACATATACCAAAAATAATATATTCACATTTTTTATCTGTCTGTTTGTTCCTGAAACAGCTGGATCGATTTTTCACTTTTCACTCGCAGATAGCTGATATAATAAAGAGTAACTTAGACTACTTTTATTTAAAAAATATATAAGATAATGAAATTTAAACGCGGACAAAGTCGCGAGCACATCTAGTTTATTATACAAAAGGCTAGTTTATTAGATAAATACAAACGATACTGGGTAAAAAGAGAAACATCACATGTGTCACTTACTCAGTATGCCCTTGGAACACTGAAACAGAATGTATAGGTTCGCGGAAGTCCCATAGCCTAAAAGTGGTGTCACGAGATGCGGTCACCACCAGCCGGGAGTTCGGGTGCGCTGATGCATGGGTCAGTTCGTGGTCATGACCTGAAAAAAAAATATGGTCACACCCAAACCTCCAAGGGAGTAGCTGACGATATTCAGGTCAGACAATATAGATCGCATTATGTGACTGGTGGCAAGTCTGTCGCCAAGTCAATTAATCTCGAGCGACATCATGTCTTTTCAGATAAACTGAAATAACTTAAAGAACAGGACGCCCTGTCCGAGAATCGAATCCGGGTCCTTGTGAGCCAAAGTTCACTGAGGTCGTGATCTAGAGTAGCATTAAGCCTATGTCAGTAGACGACTCCCATTAAGAAGTTTAATTAATTTGGATGATAAGAACCAAAATCAGAAAGACAATTATTATGTTGTAAAGAATCTACACATATGAATATCGTACCTGTTAAGATTTGTAAGCAGTCGCCAGTCTCGACGTCATATAGATTGGCAGTCCTATCCCACGAAGCGGTGATGACGTGATCGCCGCCAGTTAGCCAATCAGCTGCGACCACAACGCCGATATGTCCCGTCAGTTCGGTCAGAGGAGTGCGGAGAACTTCGGGCCTATCGCCACCTTCCCCTAAACTTTCCTCTCCACCTCCTTCTAATTCCTCTTCAGACGACTGACCACGCTTAAAAATTAATTGAAAAAATAACAAGATATAAAAAGGTTTATACAATCACACTGGCGTCAGAAGATACCTCTGGCGGGAAGAAATGACAAAGGAGCTTAATGTTGCCCTGTCCAAAAACAATAAGTAAAAAATAATAACCGTGGGATAATTCCAAGGGTGTAGTCATTTTTTAAAGTAGACAATGCAACAAGAGACGTACTTCGTTTCTGTTATACAGGTGAAACTATTATACATTATATCTACGGAACCCCCTTAGTTAAGTGGGATGAAAAGTAGCCTAAACTAACCTACTCCGGAACATAGGCTCCCGCCAAACAGACAAACTAAATTTATGTAAATGTGAAAAATGTGTTTTGCTGCTCGTTATTTGTTGCCTGGACCTAGTTTTTTCAGTACCGTACCAATATTCAATGTATAGAATTCACATTTTTATAGTTTTTTTAGGGAATAGGTAGCGAACAAGCACACGCCTCTCCTGATGGTGATAACTGTGGCCTATTGTGCAAGTCTACCGGCTACCCTACCCTCCAAGCCGGAACATAAAAATGTCATTATGGTGGCAGGAATAGGTAGACCAGTGGATTCCTACTCGGGCGTTGGGAGTTTTCTTTCAATCTCACTTTTTCAATTAATATAGTAATTCAGTATCAAATATAGATTTAAAAACTAAAATAAGCAAAATTAAGTTTTTTAATACGTTAAAATACATAAATACGTATTATATGACTTATACTTGGTTAAATTTAATGATCAGGAAAAATGTTTAAACAAATACTGGTTACTGTGGGAACATTATATTATTATTTTATCGCGGTGGTTTTTTTCACGGATATACCCATATTACTGGTTGCGATTACTTAAAACGAAAAACTACCTTCGTAGTATTATTTACTTGAAACTTATAGTTTCACTATGGTTATTACATACACATAGTCTCTGAAACTGGCATGTTTTTACGAAAAGAGTAGAATGTGGAGGAAGCTAGGCAAGTTAGGAATCAAGACGCTGTATCGACTAGAAGACCCACAATCAGCCAAGGTACTCGGGCCCATGATGTGTAATAGGAGGCTAGACTATCGCCACTTCGGGCACATTCTAATCCCGGGCAATACTTACTCAGAATAATCTGAAAAACATTTTAAGAAAAGTTGCCCGATTTAGAAATTTAACTCGGCACCTTACGCGACAATCGGTCTTAACAGGCGACAGCCGTACCGTTACACCACAGAGTTCATCAATTACCTATTTTTAAATATTAAGTATATCAATTTCATATTGTATTTTATCATGAGTGTTTTTTGTAATAGGTACAAGCGTTAACAGTTAGCTAAATATGCATGGAGAAGTAATTTATTATATCTATCTATTCATCAATCCCGTTCTGTTCTCATGAAATTTTTGTACATATCGAGTAGGTTTGAGAATCGGTCAAGATCAATTTTTTCTACCCTTACGAACGAAGAACAAACGGTACGAAGTGCGACGGGACAGTTAGTAAAAGATAAATGTCTAAAGGTTAAAAAATATCCATTATTTCACCCATAAGAGTGGCTAATTCTTTCAGGTATGAAGCCCCGGGGTAACGAAAGGGTCTGAGGAGAAAAGAGAGATCTCCCTAATTCTTTCTGAATATAGTTTTATATGCATATGTTCGCGCTTAGAAATTCCATTCAGTAAGGTTTGAACCCCGATATGTACCAATGGCTAGGTTTGGAAACGGTGGTAGTTTATGGTAGACAGGGTTAAAATAAGTCGTGTAAAATAATATACCTATAGATAATAAGATAACTACTATATTATAATATATTGTTTAATAAATAAATATAAATTATGTTTTCAATGTTTGCACACCACATTGTGGTAGAATATGTTGGTATACTTAAAAACTTTTATTTTCTAACAACATTTAACACACATATTCGGCAAACAAATAAATTTCATTTCATTTCAATGAGTTTTCCTAACTTCAGTACCTACATTTTCTGAGTGCTCTTACGGTGAAGGAAAACACCCTGACTATACACGAAATCGTGTGTTCAAATATTCTAAAATTTTATTTAAAGCCGCCGGGTACTGTTTTAGTGTATAGACGTAGACTTAAGTCTAACATCCCGGACATGGCTGAATGGTAGTTGTTAAAATATTGATATTATCTTTAGCTTCAGATAGTATATAGTATATATACAAAAATCCAAAAATATCTCACCGGTAGATCCCAATTAACGGCTGCCTGCCAAATATGGGCAGTGTTGTCTCCACTGCTGGTTAAAGCTATGTCTCTCGTTGGGTGGAATCTGATGGAGTTCACCGAGCCCGAGTGGCCTGTGTACTGAAGCAAGCATTTCCCCCACTCAACACTCCAGACACAAGCGGTGTGATCTAAAATGTTTAGTTTATCAATACATAATATTAAACATAGCCCTATACATATATGTTAAAACTTTAAAACTACGCAACAGATTTTGATGCGGTTTTTTTGTAATATATAAAGTGATTCAATAACATGTATAATTCATTAGTAAAGACCTAAGATAGACAGCCATTAAATAATCTATAAAAATAAATAAAACTGCATTGTTGTCTGTAAAATTAATATAACCGTCTATTATTGAATATATATATTGTATTCATAGAGGCACAATCACATAATACATTTTTTTGGATTTTTGCCTGTTTGTCTGTCAGTTTTGTTTCGGCTAATCTTTGAATGGCTAGACCCGTTTTGCCGTGATATTCACTGGCACATAGCTAATGTAGTAACTAAGGCTAATTTCATTTAATTAAATTCAAACGCGAGTAAAGTCACTGGCCCAGCTAGTATTTAATAAGTTTACATGGAAAATCAAGAATTGTTTTTTTTTCAAAAACCATTGTGTCGAGAGCTCACACAATAAATCTGTCTGGTTAAACAGGTCTTTGCTAATGAACATATTATGATATCATTAAGGGATTCGTTAAATACGAAAATAAATTTACTCTCATTTTAAAAGTATCAAATGTGGTAATACTGCGATACCAATTGCCCCCCTGACGCTGGGATGATAAGCTTCTTGAGTAAGTTTATATACCATGAATGACCGCAACACTACAGCGATTTGCGATTCGACGATAAGAATAAATCCATATATTACAGTAGCAATTTCATATTCTATTAATTTAATAATTCTATAAAATATGAACCTTTGTACTGTTATTACATTGTTACACGCAACTCTAGGAAATAACTTCTTATGCCATAATGTTTTGTACAACATGTTAAGAGCACAAACGACCTTTAGTGCCATTCAATGTCTTATTAGTGTAATTATGATCAAGGTCAAAATATGCAAGTTTAAGATACTAAAGACATGGGTATAATAGACTATAACTTTTTGCAGAATTATATAACCAACAATAAAGAAATTGTAGCTGCACACATCACTATGTTGACGTCAAACACATCCATGACATCACAACGTATCTACACTATAAAACTATTTGTCTTGCTATTAGTCAAACTGATTTTAATTTTTATTATAATTACAAAGCTACACATCCAGAAGTTCTATACCAAAGTCTTCCTTTATTTGAGAGTGTTGGTCTTCTTACTACAGCAATTGTTAGTGATTTTGTTGTTATTTCTATTAGTAAAGTTGTTTCCTGACATCCTATAGATTATAGATGTCGCTATACATATTTAGATCACGGTACATTTATCGTGGAATATTCATAATTGCATTGTATTAATGCAAACATAAAATGATGCTTAAAAATAATTCGCGCAAGGTATATAGAAATTCAAAAAATATATATCGTCACACCTATATACCCGAAGGAGTAGGCAGAGGTACATACGCACCCACGATTAGCCGACGATATTAATTCCCATGATGTAACAGGTGGGAAAACCATATCGAGCACAAATCCAATCTGAGACAAACCATTTTCTCAAGAAATAGCCTAGAGTGGGCAAAAGGGAGAAAATTTATAGTGGAATGGAACCTATTGGAAAAGTTGAATAATATAATAAAAATGAAAGGAAAATTAAATTACGCACGAGCGGAGGTCGGAAAGTGGGAAGGGGGCAGGTATATAAGGGTAAAAATCGGTTTATCTCAATTTCCAGCAAAACTACAAGTCATACGGAGAAAAGTTGAATGGCAAAGTTGTAGGTAATACTAAGGTCTAAAACTATCGTATTTGCACTTCTGCTATGTGAAATAACCTGAAAATTTATCTGAAAGATGCAAAAACTAAGTTTTTGGTTTTTTATTTTTATCTTTACAAAACAATTTTTTTTACGAAATTTGGTTTTTGTTTTTGGAATGAAATCTTAAGCCTAAATTTGAAAAAAGAATTTTTATTCTTCAAATGTCCCCTCTTCCTACTTCCCGACCTCGAAACGAGCGTTATTTATTTTTCCAGCCATTTATACTATATTTTCTTTCTTTGATAATAGGATTTATTCTACGAAATTTTTTTTGTCTCAATAATTTATCGGCTCTAGGCTATAAACTGAAAAAACTTATAACAAATTGACTACTACTAATTAATTCCTAGTAAAATATTTGAAACTCAATTTATATTTGTTGATTATAGTTGATGGATATAGTAAGGTACCCTTTGTGAGCGAGTATGACTTGCACATGGCCAGTTATTAGCTTAGACGGGACTTTTACTGGCAGACAGGCTGTTAATAAGGAGTAACTTTGGCTTCTTTTATTATAAAAATATATAAAAAAACTAGTTGTGCCCATGACTTCGTCCATGTTTTTAGTTGATTATTTTATACATTTCTAAAACAAAATTCTAAAAGAAAACTAGCCAAATCGTTTCTTATTAAATTAGCTGTCTGCCAGTGAAACTCCCGTCAAAATCGGTACAGCCATTTCAGAGATTAGCGACTACAGAGAGACAGACGAAAATTCAAAAAAATACTATTTTGGTATATATTGGACTCTTAGCTCACTTACAGGTGATTGCCATGAAACCATGTCCACAATCTTTTCTATTTAAAAAAAAATCATCCCCAGCTGTATGTATAATTTATATTTACCTGCAGATGCTGTGCCAATCAGTGCTTGTCCTGAGCGAGCTGAAGAGACATCCCAAATGCCATCTTTGTGTCCTATGAACTCTCTGACAAGATTACAGTTGTAAGTTGGAGCTTTAAAGCTGGAGACGATCTTACTTGTCTGGACTTTAAGTTTGTGGCTTGTTTTTACTTTTTGAGAGTTATTCTGAGATACTAAAATATAATAAATTATTAGTTATAATTAAAATACAATTTATTATTATCATTAATGTTTTATGAGTAAGATGTATATTTTGTTTGCTCATCAGTAGCCAACACAATTTTACATATCTTTAGGCTAGTTTAAGTTTCTTGTGTGATATACAAAGAGAGCTTCTTCCACATTAATTGTGGGAGAGAACCTCTTCCACTTTTGATAAATCATTTTTTTAATTTTGTTTAGGTTAGTAGCACTGTACTCTACACAATACGATAACAAGAGTATAGCTAAATACAATTAATCCACTATAATGCAAAAATAAACAAACATATGTTTTGGTCAAAAGTGAAATAACATTACAAATTCCAAATACACATTTTCAAAACATTATTATTCCTCTAGGACTCATAACAAAACTTGATAAATCAATCAGCCGCGTCAAAACTAGTTTATTTCAATTTAAATTGTTGATTTATACACTTTATATCAATGCTAAACTTTTAAAACCTGTACAACGCAATGAGTATTATGTTCGTATGTACAATAATGAATAAAAAATCAGATCAAAATACATTGCTGCATACCTAAAATACATTTTGGTAACTCTGAAAAAAATAGAAAAGTAGAATAGTCAAGTTTTGAAAAGACTCTTCAATTATTCTCTTCATACAAATTTAATACACTGGTTATAGAACTCCTGACACCAGTTTCTCCACAATACATAATCAATTTGATTGTGGAATGTCAACCTAGGTCTCCTCCCCAGGTACTACAGCCATCCATTCGTATATTTTATCTTTCATTTTTTTCCTAATGACAATTATGGTACATTAACAATAATAACTGACCAAACAATATTGCATGTAATAGCAGTAGAAAAGGACAAGATATGCCCAGTCCCAATTAAGTCACATATTTGAAAATTATAATTAGTAAATATCATCATTTAAAGTGATGGCCCTACATTTTTTTATTTTTACTCTGCCAATTTAACTATAAACTGCTTTGGAGGTAAAAACAGAAAGCCTAGGTAAGACTCTGTTGTCGAACTGTCTGTTCATTTGTCATCAGTCAGTATCTTTTGATATGTGACAGATAGAAAGTTGAAATTTTCACAAATAATGTATTTACATTGCCACTATAACTACAAATGTTAAAAATATAATAATAAAGGGTACACCCATAAAACAAAGATATTTTTTTGGCATTTATATACATAATGATAAGGAACCCTACACACATTTCCTAATCCTGATCTAATAACTAGGCTTTATTTACAACTAAGAGTTTAGCAATATATATATTTAATAATCTTTAATATATACTGCTCAACACTCATGGCACATTAATAAATCACAATACTTACATTTCACCTTTGAGTTCTTTCCAGATGTCTCTATTTCAATGAAATCCAAATTTTGTTTATCTCCCACATAGCTTTCTCTTTCTAACTTTTCACTAAGTATGTCAATTTTTTCTTGCACTGTAAAGATATTCCTTATTGAAATTTGAAGACTAAAATTTTAATAAAGGATAAACAAACAATATACAACTTACAGTTAAGATTCTCAGTGTATAATAGATCAAATTCTTTTTCTATTTGAGAAAAAAGTTCATGTAATCTAGATCTGAATACAGGTGGAATTGAAGATTCTGAATCTTCCATTTTAAGATAATTAGGCAATCCATCTGAAGTTTCAGACAATGCCTGAAGTCTTCTTTTGCTCGATTTCATTGTTGTAAACAAATCAACACTACTATCAAAGGAACCACATAACACTATAAACTATCACATTACCAATATGTTTATGGTAACATGTAGTACACAAACTTTCAATCGCAGTTTAAATTTAATTTATTATTAAGCGATATTAATTTTCTCTGGTTATTTTTTTTTATGATTTAAAACAAAATGCAATGAATCGTAATAAAAATATTTGCAGTGCGAAATAGATTTCCTACAAGTTTCAACTGACAATTCTGAATTGACATTTTAATGACAATTGTATTTGACAACACTCGATAGACATTAACTTTTGAAGACAATGCTGCCATTTTTTCTATTAAAATCTACGAATTGATAAAGTTTATTGATTTATTAGTTCCTAATTTCACGTGTTTTAAAAAATATTAAAATGGTTATTCAGCGTGAAAAAAGAAATAGATGTACTTTATTTCATCAAATATAGTTAAGCTTTATGATTCAATAAATCAATGCAGTTCCTCAAAAAAAAAAGAATGTAGTGTGACCATAATTCAGAGGAATCTGCCAATATGGAAGTAAATGTATCTTGGTGCCACTAGTTTATAATTGACTAAAGAGTCACTCTTTAGTCAATTATAAACTGAAACGCTTATTTTTTACGCATTTAAATCCCTGATTCAAATGCGTAAAAAAGCTTGTTGGACATGGTATGACACTTACATCAAGTGAGTCAGGTCAACAACGGGCTATTCTTGGATTTATTTTCGAGCACGTTAGTTTTAATTTTATGATAATATCATATAAGTACCTACAATGTACATACATTTTATTTCCATTTTGTAACTGAACAGCTGATTTTCACAATTTACTAAAAAATCTTATAGTATCTAATAATAAGGTTGTTGTTGATTAAAACTGTATTATAACTTCAACAAAATTTTAATTATCACAATATCATATTATACATTACGTATAATATGATATTGTGATAATTTAAATATAGTTTCGTCTCATCCTCGTTAAAAAAATGTATAATGAACTATCTTTAAAAGATATAGGATAAGGTAGACTATGCATAGTATAATATTTTAATATTTTTTTAATTAATCACCTTTAGACTTTTCTGACACAAAATTTTAACAAATCTTACACTTTGTTATGTACCTATTAATCTGTCTATTGATAGAGACTACTTGAAAATTTGTTAAATCGCTGTTCAATCAAATTTAAATCTGTTGGGGTTCTTTAGTTTGTAAAAAACTGTATGAGATACTTAAAAACCCTCTACAATATAGATTTACGTCATAATTTTATATGCGTCAAAAGATTTAGAGAAAAATAGCACCACATAACATATTAATACATAAAATGTGTGCTTGCGCGAGTGCGTATCTTTTAAATAGTTTTAGAAAAAAAGAACGTAAACGTTCCAGCTCAGCTTCATAAATCAAAAATAATTTATCCTGCCAAGAAGATCATTCCAAAATCCAATCACAATATATTACATTATGTTGAAGTATTAAATTTTAAGAAATGATACTGGTCATACTCGTTCTTAGTTTTATTATTTATCCAAAATGGCCGCAATCCTAGCTATGTGGTAGTTTTAACGCTTATTGCTAAGTTATTGATTTATTTATTGTTAATTAGTTAAGAAAATGTCTTTTTCGGATTTATACGCAAAATATACTTGTACATACTGCCAAGAAGAGATAAATGGTGTTCGTGTAAGATGTTCTGAGTGTAAAGATTTTGACATTTGTTTGCAGGTAATTTAGCATTGTTACATTTTGTTTACACGTTTGGCGCTAATTTTGAATTGAATGTAAATATACACTTAAAATTACTAATTGTTTTTCAGTGTTTTGCTGTTGGAGCTGAAATCGGAACTCACAAAAATGATCATTCCTATCAGTTTATGGTATGTATTTACAATGTTGTTGTTTCTATTTAAATTTTTAAAAACTTACTCTTATGTTAATTTTCAGGACTCGGGGGCTTTTGGTATATTTTTAGGACGAACGAGTTGGTCTGCTAATGAAGAGGTCCGATTATTAGATGCAATAGAACAATTTGGTTTTGGTAACTGGGAAGATATTGCAAAACATATAGAAACACGGACTCCCGAAGGTTTGGCCCTTATTTTAAAGTATCTTTACTGTAAAGTTAAGTTTGTTCATACACTATAAGAATACAAAAGACAGTAAGAGTAATCATATTTTGATATAATTTTTTTATGAGCTCCATAAAAATTTTCTAGAAAACTATTTGAATATCTAGTTTTGCTTGTTTAAAGTAATATTAACATACATGGTTAGGCTCTTTTACTATAAGTGAGGACTATATGTTCTTATTTATGGCTTATACTTTTCTGTTTTGTTTTATTCCATGTCCATTACATATAAACGAACAATAACTACTGTAATATAGTATTTATTGTTGGTTTATAGTAGTATAAACAAAGAGTATTTCAAGTTTTACCAACTATATACAAGGTGAGTGTTAGTAAATTCATTGGTTACCTTAACTTACAGAGCAGATTATGACAATAGCAAGCACTGACACACTTTTTTTACATATTATTTATAATTGAAAATGACTTAAAATAGTTGACTGGTTTCATTTTGCAGCATCATCAAGGCTAAAATAAAAATGCAAACTGTATGCTCTAATAGTATTATTTATCTCTTTCATTTAGACTAAATAAACAAAGATCTCGGCAGAAACTTTTTGACAGTGTTCAAAGTATCAATTTGATATTTTTGATGTTATTATTTTGCAGAGGCAAAAGATGAATATATTACAAGGTATTTGGAAGGAAGTATTGGTCGGGCGACATGGGGCAATGTTGAGGGCACAAGCAGACCATCATTGCACTGTGCAGATAGAGACGAGGGTCCTTTGAGTCCTGGCACCATATCAAGGTTACCTCCATTGGCCGTTACTGCTGACGAGGCCAGTCAGCTAGGTTATATGTCTAATAGAGATGACTTTGAAAGGGTAAGAAGATATTGTTACACTGGTTAATTTAAGTAATTATTGGGTTGGCTCATTTTTTCACTGACATACAAAAACCTTTTTAATCTGTCCATGTTCACCACTTTTGAATAGACTATAATATTAGTGTTTCTAAACTTTTATGCTACAACTACCTTCAGAAGTTGACATGCTTAATATAGAAAAATATATTTTACGAGTATATCTTTTTTTGTTTTTGTTATTTATTCTCAATTTTTTTAATAATATTTATTAAAAATAATTACCAGATTAAGTCTGCACTCTTTTAACCAGATCACTGTAAACTATTTGCGCTACCCCAGACCTGATCGACAACAGAGGCATTTGATACAAATTTAATGTACAGATCATAGGTGTAAAAAATTATTAGGTAAACACATTAAGCTGAAATGATTTCTTTATTATAGGTTGATCATCATAAAGAACAAAATTGAAAATAGTTAACATTGCAAATAGTTAATAAAAGATTGTCGAGTATGTCTTTGAAACTGACCTGGTTTATTTGTATTACTTTACTGTATAGTCATGAAAAATATATTTTTTATTGTTCTGGTGCTTACAGTTGATTTATGAACTTTTTAATTGGCGATAGATATTGAGATAGATTTTAGAGTTTTATAGGTCACAAGTACTGCTTATACAATTTATATGAAATAAAACAATTTCTATGCCATTCTAGGAACATGACCATGAAGCTGAACAGCTAATATCCACCTTGTCTCTTAATTCTGAAGATGATGAATTAGATATAGGTAAGATATTTATAAGTTTGAAATATTCAAGTGTAATAAATTTAATACAAATCGAAAATTTACTTTGATATTAATGGAAAATAGTTAAAAAGTAGCAAGTCACTTTAAAGTATGAGTAAATTTGAAGATTTTGAATTTGAATTTGAAAAAATTAATATAGCTATATTGGTTTGGGTAAGGTGGTAGAACTTGCAATAGGTATTATAATTTACAAATAAAAAAAATATTTATTTTGTACTATATAAATTTAGTTAGTTTAAATATGGAAGATATATAATTGGATTGCCCCTTGGTTTCACATGTGTTAATGAGAGAACATGCTATAAAGAAACTATTTTAAGACCACAGAGTAAATATACTAAAAAGTTAAAAACTTTTATCTATTAGCATTGCATTAGATCTATTTGTAAGATTTGTCTGTTTAAAAAAATTAAAGCGAAATTTGATTAAACATAAAATGTGACATGAAGATGTGTTTATTTTCAGCCCTGAAACTTTCTCAAGTAGACATTTACACCCGACGTTTGCGAGAGAGAACCAGAAGAAAAAGATTAGTTAGAGATTTTCAATTAGTATCAGTATTTTTTAACAATCAAAGAAATAAATCAAGAACACTTGGAAAACTTGCCAAAGAAAAAAAGTAAGTTTCTTCTTTATATATATCACACCATCTTTGTACTGTTGTTCTATATGTGTAATCACATGAGAACTCTTATTACTTCTATATTAATAAAAAACGCGACTTCGTCCGCGTTTTTATTTAATTAAATAATTTTATACATTTCTGTAATAAAATTTAAGATAAAAATAGTCTCAGTCATTCCTTATTACATCAGCTGTCTGCCAGTGAAAGTGTCATCAAAATCGGTTAGCCGTTTCAGAGATTAGCAGGTAGCAGTGCATAGGATTTCAACACTGGGTATGTGGTTACAAAACTCTTGTGACTACTCAGTTACAAAATTTAGCTTTCAGAAAATACATTTTTAAGCTTTTTTATTTAGTTTCATAGATTTATAAATAACGGTACGGGACCTTTCGTGCGCGAGTACGACTTGCACTCGACGTTTTGTATGATGTACGGTAATATAGTAATATATGAAAAAAGATGTTTGTATTTCCGGGTCTGGGTTTTTATTAAATTTATTCTGGTATCTATTTAAGTATTTGTATGTATTAGTATCGTTGACTAACACCCATAACACAAGCATATAATTTGCTTACTTTGGGGTTACATTAATTTGTGTAATTTGTTCAGTAATATTTATTTATTATTGTTATAATAATGTTTTATCTTATCTCTTTGTGTATGGAACCCTAAGACTAAGACTGGTATTTAAAAAAGATGTGATTACTTTGTTCATAAATTACAAAACTACTGCTCCAACGAAAACTATTATATTCAAGTCTATTATTTATAAAGATGCAGTAGTTTAAAATTGTCAATCACTAAATATTAATTTGTTATTATGTATTCAGTAGTGAGCAGTACGTAGTAAAGCAATATCTACCTGACAACTTATGTAACTATGGAAACTTATTACATACGTAAAAAACCTTATACATACATTATAAATAAATATCTCAAATTTGGAAAATTGACTAATTACATAAATTGATTTAACCCCGAAGTAAGTTAAATACTTCTATTTGAGGTTGTATATTATTGTAACTAAATAGTAATATATAATATAATAGTCACGAGAAAATTTATGTAATAAACATCTAATATAAAAACGTAATTTATTTCATTTATAAGTTACAGACTAGATAATATCAGAGACATCAAAGTTAGATGCCACAGTGTAGTAAATAAGTTGGCCATTTATCTCAATTTGATTGCTCTCGCCGCAATTAATATCGTGTCTCGAGAGTCACGCTGAATTAAAGGAATGTTCTCGAAGGTGTATTTACTGCAATGCAGTCCTGTGTTCTGTCTGTATCGAGTGTAGTCATTTCCTATGCGAGGAAATCAGAGACTATAGGCTATTATTTATTACAGAGGTGAAAATATTTGATATTTTTATTTTATAGTCTGTACGCTTAGATTCATACACTGCATATAATGTTTTTTTGTAGATTCATAGTAATTTTCAAAAATAAGTAGTTTATTTTACATATCTTTAGCTCAAAGAGTTATAGGTAGTAGGTAATTGAAGTAATTTGAAAGGTAAGCAAAAAAAGTTTAGACGTAATGCGAGAAAGGATGGACGAAAATCAAGTAGATATTGAGAAAAAAATAGTACAATCAGTTAAAGAGCACAATTTAAATATTTATAGATACTTATTTTATCATATATTTTCTCTTGATCAGCTTACGAAAGGATGCCGCTTTACTGTTGGCTAGTTACAGCCAACTTCGGATCTACTATAAACTAGTATAGGATAATGGATATGACGATTAAGAATATTATGAATCATTAAAGCTCGATTTACGTAATATATAAAACAAACATTAAATTGAAACTCTATGATAATTAATAAAAATTGGCTAATGAAAGTTGCATATATACAATCTAAAACTAAAAAAGTGAGCGAAATCATGGGTAAAAGCAGTATAGTATATAAACATTTTCAGTTTCATTTAGAAGTTACAGACTGGGCAATATCAAAGACATCAAAGTTAGATGCCACAGCGTAGTAAATAAAGTTGGTCATTTATACCAATTTGATTGCTCTCGCCGCAATTAATATCGTGTCTCGAGTTACACTGTATTAAAGGAATGTTCTCTGAAGGTGTATTTACTGACTGCAATGCAGTCGTACTCTCTACAACGGGTTTTGAATTATGTATAGTGAACTAGATATCTTATTTATAGGCCACGAGATGACGGCCAAATAACTGATAGTAATAATGTAATTCAGATACACGCTTCATACTTATTTTAAACTGTGCCCGCGACTCCGTCTCCGTTTTTATTTATTTATTTTATTTCATACATTTCCTTAAAAAATTAAATTAATAGATGTAGCTGTTCCTTATTACACAAGCAACTTATCAGTGAGTCTTGTCAAAATCGTTCCAACCATTTCAGCAGGTTCAAACAGACGGACAAAAAATTAAAAAAAAAATGATATAATATGTACCTTGTAAACAAACATAAAATTATGCATTTGTTAAGAAGTTTTTTTCATTTTTATTTCAATTTATAACTTTTAACGAAAGAGACAAAACACTGTAGTGCTGTCAGTACATTTGTACGTGAAATTTCGGACGTTCAAACTATACCAATTTTAAAATCATGAAGCTAAAAGTGCTATATAGAGATTATACTTCTAATAACGACCCATCCGCAATATTAAACCTCTCATAGGATCGACCAATTCACTTCCACTAGGCCGGTTTCTTATGACGTTGTCCAATTTAGAAGGACTTATAAATACTACATAAAACAGGACGAGTTATTGTTCAGTGTTAACTTCAGATATTACTTTTAGTTTATTATTTCATATTTATATAAAAGTTGTATAAAACAACAAAAGTACAAGTTATTGTCCTTACTAATTTGACATGACTAAAATGTTTTTATTTCATCAAAAAAAAATAGCGTTGATATTTAAAAAAAGTAACGTAGCAGAATCACCGTCAATGATTTACTTATTTAGTTAATTTGAAATTTTATTGCGCGCATGTAATTGGAAAGAACAATATAAGATATAATAAAACTTATCTCTGGTAAAAGAGATCTTAACAGCGAATTTAAGAGCATAAATAAAAATAATAAGATATGTCTATGTCTAACATAAAACACACGATTAATTACTAACTATATTTGGAAACAACAATTAACAAAAACATAAAATACAACATATGATCAAAAATATGAACAAATGTTATTTTTTTACAAAACTTTCAAGCGCTTGGCGAAAGACAATAACGTATATAGTTAAATGCAATAACATGAGTGCTTAAGTATATTGATTTATGTAATATATTAACCTTGCGGGCTAGATAGAGTCTATCGAGGGCCAATATTATTTATTTTATTGTAATATTCTGACTTAATAAATCGTTGTTTCAGCTTTTGCTTTTAACAAAATAATGCAATATCTTATTAAAAAAATGTCACTGAAAACATTTAGCAAAACAAAAATGTTTTTATTGAGTAATAAGAAACTTTATAGTACTCACAATATTATATTGCCTACATATTCATGTACCGAACAGTAAAAAAGTAATACGTAAAATAAACTTTTTGTTAAAATAAAAATACAACAAATACAATACACTATTTTTACTATTTCCTTTTCAGAACGAGTAATAAAATTTCCTCAACTCCTGTGCTATGAGCGTAACGTTGGGGCGTATACAAAAGTTTATTTTGTAAATGTGGAGAAATGAGTGTTGTAGCGTCGCATTTAGTTCATTTCGGCTGTCCTGGGATCTGCCTGCGCTCTTTGTTTGCTTAATGAACGTTGGTTGCCAAATATTTTTGTTTTTTTAGAACATTATACCAAGAAATATAGCTGAAACAGTATCTATACTCGTAAACGATGACCGAGCGATCCGGCCCAGCTTTGCAAGGGTATAATATTATACATGTTATAAACGTATAACTTTTGAATCACTCTTTAAACTGCATAAAAATCTATTGGGTAGTTCACACAAAGGTATGAACTTTTTTAAGAAGTGATGTAGACAGAGATCAAACCATAAAAAAATTAAAATGTCAATACGTATTCGTCTAAGACGTAGGCGTCCAAGAAGAAAGGGTTTTTTCAAAATACAACCCCGAAGGTGAAATCTATGCTCTAGATAAAATTTTGTATCAACTAAGTAATTATTGGACTCAATAACTTTGGTACGCTGTCGTAGCCACAAATAAAAAATAATAGGTAATTGTAAGGGTTTTTCTTTTTTTATTCTTCTGTTTTTATGTGGAATAAATCATCTACTAAAGAGCGCTTTGAAATGAAATAAAAATGAAGTATTTGCGGAATATATGTAATGCGTACAGCATTCTCTACCAGCCAATTTTGCCATATTTATAATTATTTATTAATATATAATTATTTACTAGCTGTACCCAGCATTGCGCGTTGCTACGCCAACAGCACTAGCGCCACCTGGTGGCGGGCGACATCTATGAGCATATCATACAAACATTCTCCATGGAAAAATACCAAGTTTTATAATAAACGGTTCAGTAGTTTTTGAGTTCGTCTATGATATACAAACTATTAAATACGAATAAATATTATGTACTAATTATTTTATTATTTAGAAAAACTAATTTATATTCGAGTTATTTTAACACTGTCTACCATAAACTACCACATTTCCAATACCTAGCCAATCAGGAGAAGAAACAGCGACACAAACTCCCCGACAACCATGACTTATTTTCTTTAATCAAACTAATTCGAGTTACTTATTATTTAATCTTCTCTTCAAAATAATCATTTATATTTAATGAGTTTTCTCTAAAAGCAAGTCCAATATCTTCTTCGTCTATTACGAGAGCCATATGCGCTTGTTAGCATTCTTATTTGAGAAAAATATAGGATTGTCATTTTTCTATTACTTAAAATTTAAAATTTCTAAATAAATATCATTTGATGATAACCTGAACCTGGAAACGGTAGTCCGAAGCGCGTACCACAAGGTTACTGAAACTCGTAACATTGTCTATCAGTATTTCTACAAATATCAGTTGAATTGTTATTACGTATAACTTATGACGAGACTAAATTTAGAAGTCAATTCATAACTGTAATAATAAAGGGCAAACCTATGTAATTGAATTATTTCGATCAAATTGAAATCAATTCCATTTCAATAATTTCAAAACAGAAATCGTATTTCCTTAGATTCTTCATTTAAATTCAACACAAATATGTATTAATGCATCAATATTAATAAAAAAGGATATCGAGAGGGAATAATGAAGTGTTTGTATGTATTCCTTAAATAGATTTAACATTTATTTAGGGTACAAATACGATATCTACATATATTAACAGATGAGATTAGTTATTAAGGTTTTTGGATTATTTAATTAATGCAGTCAGAATATGTGAGGAAATTTTGAAACGAATCACCGAATTGCTTAGTACCTAAGTGGTAGTGGTGTGTAATATTTTCCTTTCACAATGTTATATTTATAGACAAACTAAAATTTTGCTTTTACTATATTGAAAAATAGTTTATATTTTTGTAATACTTAATAGTTTATGTGTAGGAGAAGTGCATAAATCTAATATTCTTCAGTAGGTACAATGCTAATAAAGTACATTAAATCAATAAATAAATCATTACACACACTTCCATTTGACACTCACAAATACAAGCATTTGTTTAGTATATATTATACGTCTATATACCTACATTAAAATATTTTTACATACATGAATATTTTTATAAATTAATATTATTGCCATACAATTTTGTATAATCACACAGTATATACATGCTTTGAACAAAATAAAAATCATCAAAATCAAAATCTGTTAACCCAGTTGTAGCTTATGAGGCAACAAACGTAAAAAATATACAGTTGAATTGAGAAAGTCCTCCGTTTTTTCGTCGGGTAAACATGTACTAATTTACAAGAGAAAACATTTGTAGTATAAGTTTGTAGGTTTAAATAAACAGGGTGCTAATAATCGTATTATTAATAGGTTTGTTATGAGACATTGTTTTTACCATTATTATTTCTTTGCATTTTGATACAAATACAACTGTATCTAGAATATAGTCGCTGTAAATTCCCTTTTGAGCGTACGAAATATATCCAATATGTACGAATTCCAGACAACTTTACAAGTAGAGTAACGCAAATCATAAAATCGTACATTCTCGTAGTAAACTCAATAAGCAATAACTTGATCAGTTCGTACATTTCTCATGAATTGTTATACGAAAATATGCTGATTTTGAACTCATTGATTACGTATTTGGAATGACTGTTAAGCTTACATATATCTCGATGAATGGAACGTTTGTGATGACCGTGGATCACGTTGACCCTTGTCAATAAAATATTTGATGGTAGTTTGATGAAATTATTTCACCTTTTGGAACAAAGTTCCTTATCGCGCGTTGTGAAAGGGGGTAAGACGGAAAAAAATCTCACGAATCTCACTTTTTGCTATAGTAAGCTATTGTAAGCTGTGCGGCGTGCAAATGTTTTTCTGTCTGTCTCTCTCTGTCTCTTATAGAAAGCAAGCCAGATATTTTCATTTCTGTTTCGCATTGAACAGTGCGGTGTCGCGACGTTTTTTTACTATCGATTAATTAGTGAAGGAATTATTGTAATAAAAAAAATAATCGTAAACTTCGTTCCATCCGGGTGTCCCTTGACACCTCTCAACTTTTTTCAGTAAATATTTTGAAATTAACACCGTTACCCCGAAAAGGTAGGCAGTGGTACATAACATGCATCCATGATTAGCCGACAATATTTAATCCCATGATGTGACAGGTGGCAAGTCTGTCGCCATATCGGGCACTTATACCGGATTTCCTCACAACGTTTTCCTACACCGCAAGAGTCAACGTAAGAGAGTTTTGTCTGTCTGTCTGTCGGTCTGTCTATCTGTCTGTCTGTTGTTCTGTCTGTCTGTTTGTACCCGATATTCTCTGAAACAGCTGCACCAACTTTGATGGGACTTTCACCGGCAGACAGCTAATGTAGCAAGGAACGGCTTAAGCTATTTTTATTTTAGATTTTTATTTTAGAAATGTAAAAAACATTAGTAGATAAGTGGCCAAAGGCTGCTAGGCACCCTCGAACTATAGGCGCCCTCTTTGCGCTCGTGCGCCTAAATATCTCGGACTGCAATTGATGCTTACACCCGAGCTAACTGCTCTGCTTTATATTTCGACTGTGAGGTAAGTAGAAAAAAATCGGTGTTACAAGAATAAAATATGTTAAGAATAGTCTCGAAGTTTCAGGCAAAATATTGTTAGTTGCTGCTCCAGCTTCCATTTTCATTGAATCAGGAGTGCAGCTTATGTCTTCATCACTTCAAGAACTCATATTTCTTTCCTAATTAGAGCGTAATTATAAAAAAAAATCCCAAAAACAAACAACATTTAAAGTCATTTTTTTCTATTTCCATCTTTTCTTTAAAAGGAACGGAGTATGTAAAGAACTCTCTAATTTTTTTTAAGAACGAAATTGAGCTACGCTGTTCGATATTTAAAATTGATAACTATTATACTCATACAAAGACGAGGTTGAATAGCGATGCAACCTCTTTGATCATTGGATGTATGCATGTCTATTGCTAGTATGATGGTTAGATGTACGCGAACTTTTTAAAAGAGTGATTTGTTCTTTTTTTAAAATCACCGCTCTAGGGCTTTTCTAACTACATTGTTACCCTAGAGATGTAGTTAATTACTAACAAGCCCCATTTGGGGGTTATAAGGATCTACTTAACGGACATGAACGATGCAGAATAGTAAAATACAAGCGGACAAAGTCGCGGGCACTGCTAGTAAAAAATAAAAATACGAAATTTAAGTATTATTTTATTCACAGCAATATAACGTGTGGATATTTCTAAATATTTCATAATGCATAAACATATAGAAGTCGGGCCTTTTTTTGAAGACAAATACTACTATCTGAAGATTAGACTCCCTAACAACTACCCGTCCATAATATTAAATATCTATCTCGTTCTCTTCTATCTCATTAGGCCTATGACTATAAAAAACTGTAAAAAAGTAGGTTGGTCAATATAGAGTAAGTAAGCAATACTTATTACGTAATATATTGGAGACAAGTCTTGGTTATGAATGTAATATTCTGATATTACCTTTAGCTTCATGGGATATTCTTATCTGCAATCGCTTAATCGCATAAATATTTAACAAGAAAAAATAACTTTTTATTACAACGACAAATAGCCCCCTAGAAAAAATGGGATCCTAGCTTCGACTTTCTAGTATTAATAACATATTTAAAATAGGATGAGATCCTCGAATTGTTTTACGGTTTCTTGATTGTTTGAAACATGATTATTCTATTAATTTCAAATGGATGGTCATACTTCAAAAGTATGTAAGTCAATATTATACATTTTATGGCAATTATTTAAGCGCTTTTTGAAATACAAGAAATAAGTTATTAATGTATTTGCTTTTTGTAATTTTACTACGTTTAAAGATTGTGCTTTTAGTACACATACGTTTGGCTTAACATCAAAAAAAAATATTGCGGTAGTGAAAATTACTCGTATTTTAAACATGTTGACTAACTGATTTCGCTTTGTGATGCGAAATCACTACATAGTATAAAACATAGTCGTTTTTTCCGTCTCAATATCCTTATGTATGCTTAAATCTTTAAAGCTACGCATTGGATTTTGATGTGGTTTTCTTGAATAGATATAATGATTCAAGAGGAAGGTTTTTATGTACATAACATGTTTAGTATACCCGTACGAAGCTGGGGCGGGTCGCTAACAAAAG
>DVZL01000237.1:0-26067 GCA_018236625.1 Lasaia peninsularis
GCTGGACGGATTTGGATGAAACGTTACAAAAATCTAGCTTATACATAAACATAACACAAATTCTATTTTTAACCGACTAAATAGAAAAGAGTGTAGGTTTTTACGCATAAAGTATTATAAGTCAGAAAAAATCCGCCCTTTGATAATTCACGCAGGCTAAGCCGCAGGCGGAAAGCCAGTTCCTATAATGTTAGAAAATGATTTAATAATTACCATATTAGTATAACATTCAAGTAGACAAATTACTAATATCTAGAGAGCTCTCACAGCCGTCATTCTTCTGAGCAACAATGGTATAATGGTGGTGGCTATTTACGCGGTGACACACTGGGACTATGTAAAGTACCTTTGATTACCGTTTGGCGTGGTTCCCCAATTGGACATGTGACAGTCAACCGAAAAAAACACTCGGAAAAGTGACAGTTTTCGGAAATAAAAGATTTTCACGCCTATTATCCCCGTAAGGGTAGGCAGAGGTGTGCTAGTATATCAACGACTCGTAAGTCCAGTATATTACTAGAACACCCACGAATAGACAAGGTACTACAGCCCTGATGTGATAGGTGGCAAACCTATCGCCATTTCGAGCACATTCCAATACCGGGAAATGTTATGCTTACACAGAATAATCTGAAAAACATTTAGGAAAAGTTGCCCTACCTGGGAATTGAACTCGGGACCCTACGCGGGTAATTATCTTAACAGACGATAGCTGCACCGTTACAGAGGCGATCGAAAAAAAGTTCGGAAAAAAGCTCATGGCTTTCCTAATGGTAAGACCTGATTTATAGATTCCACACATGTTGACTCGCATCTGTCCTGTGGTCGGGGTGTCCTCCTGATCGGAACACGACAATGTCTATGGTGTCATTATTATTATGGTCATATTGAAGCCATAACATAATTTACCCAGTTAACCTATGGTCGGCTCTTACGAGTTGCCTGGTATAGAGGCAGATTGTCTATGCTACCCAGACCCAAACAAAGACGGGGTAATCTACTAATT
Source organism: Lasaia peninsularis (assembly GCA_018236625.1). Taxonomy (NCBI): domain Eukaryota; kingdom Metazoa; phylum Arthropoda; class Insecta; order Lepidoptera; family Riodinidae; genus Lasaia; species Lasaia peninsularis. Next base: position 1,007 of record DVZL01000237.1, read on the forward strand.
TACTAAGTAGATTTAATCAGACATTGTCCAATGACTGTTTCGGATTTTATTCAAACTAACTGCATGTTGATACCTTCATGTACCTACGACGAAAGAGGTGTTAATTACTTTTTATATACATTTTTTTCAAATTTATTTTTATTAATCTAAACGATAAGAAATAAATATTTACGTCGAAGATACACATACATGATAACTATGAATACACCATAACTAGTTAATGACCTAATATCGAGTAGGTCTCAAAATGGGATGATCCAAACTCACGTGATTATGTTTTCAGATAGACTAAAAACACTCATAAATGAAGTTGCCGGGAACCAAACTTGGGGCTCGTGCTGGTGCACATTTTCTAATAAATAATTATCATCCATTCGAAAGTTCTGAGGTAAAAGATATAAAAGATATAATCGAATTAATAACCCACTCCGTATTTTTTGTTGGTCGATAAATAAATTGTGTCGGCAATGTTGGTCAACGACATAACGTGGACTCTGCGGAGAAATCCTATAATAGAATTAAAGAGGAGAGAGATCCCACGAGTCTCGCAATAGCCTCAATTGTATTACGACTAATGGTTTCGAATTAGAGGACAGAAAATAAGGCCCGTAATGCTTTGGGAATTTTGTCGCTACTGTTATAAAACTAGTGTAGAGTAGGTTACCCATGAGTTCGTCTGCAATTTTTTTCGACTTATCAATAAAAAAATAACCTCTTTTTATTGTACTTGGTTAAAAGCCTGTGCGTTTATGATGTATAAGTTATATGAATGTAAAAATTGCGTGAAAGTCTAACAAATATTCTCAGAAACTTTCACATTTATAGCATTCGTAAGATATTAGTTACTACTGATAAAAGTACGCAAGTTTAAAAATTATATAGCGTCAAAACTATCATAGGTGGCCTAGTGGTACGCGATTCGGACCTCCATTCGGTGGTCCGGGTTCAAACCCTGCCATGTACGAATAAGTTTTTCTAGCTTATGTAGATTGCACTTACGATGAAGAAAAACATCGGGAGGAATTTCGGAATTTGTGCTCGATATGGCGAAGAACTTGCCACCAGTCACATCATGGGACCTCGGGAAACATTATGTTTTTCAGATAACTGAAGAAACTTGTAAGAACAAGTTGCCTTAATAAAATAAAATTGTGTTTAAAATCATACCGCTTTAAGATAACACTTAACAAAGAAGGAATAAACTTGTCAAAACAGTGGCATTTAGTTTTTAAGAAATTCTCCAAGTTCCAAAGCTGAAGAGATAAGAGGAAAGAGGACAAGAGGAATTCCAAGAATCGCCTCCAGTTTTAACATGTTAAGATAACGAAAGGTACTCGCATACTCCGGAGATGAATGCAACATCCGAGCCATAGACCTCGTAACGTTAGACCTGACTAATATTTTTTTAATCAAGATTGCAAGACTACCTTTAATAAGCACAACCTACGAGTATGAAGTACGGTGTAGATATTAAAAAATAATTCCCTGTTTCTCCACAGACTTGAATTATAAACAGTCAAAAGTGTTGTAGGGTAGTGTTTTTTTCTATTGCCTTAAATTACAACACGTCATTAAAATAATTAAAGTTATCTCTTATTTTTGTTTATATTTATAAGAACTTTCTCGTATGTAATATGCTTTTTTTGGATAGATAAGATTTTTTATAAGGGATGCAAAATGTGTGCCATTGATAGTTATGTCATAATCTAACAGAAAAGTATAAAATGTGATATTTTAAATTCATATTTCAACCCAGGCAACTCGTAAGAGGCGAGCACAGGGCCCATTGTCACCAACACCGCGACATTGACTAGGTGGTAAAGTCTTATAACGACTCGCCCGGATTGGTATTCATCGCCTTAGCTATTCCTGTCATAATAATATAATAAATCTCGTCTTCTGGTTTGGAGGGCAGGGTAGCCGGTAAACCTAATCACGCAATAGGATTACCATCCCAGCCTCAGGTTGGCAACGCACCATTTCCACCTTCGGTGTTTATAGGCGACGTGTATTTCTTACCATCAGGAAATTGCGTCTGCTTATTTGCCTTCCATTATTATAAAAAACAATAATAATGGATGGATCTACAATTGCAAAAAAATATTATTACCACATTCTAAAAAATTAATACTAAAACCTTCAATCAGTTCTTAGATATTGACTTGTTTTATAATGATGGTATATATCTATGGTTCCCAAACTATACTTGGCCGGGGACCACTTTTATATCATTCTTGTTAGCAGTACCAAAAAGTAGGACAGTAAATATAACAAAAATAAAACTTTAATATTTGAACTGAAATTTTAAGTAAAGACTCTTAAAAGGAACAAATAACCTTTCTATGTTATTTGAGATAAGCTCAAATCGAGCTTTAGCCTTTAACCATGTTATTGTATAATTATTGTATTTTTTCTTCGACCCAAAAAAATTTAAAATCATTCGTGGACCATATATTGTGACTTCTGCGGACCACTGGTTGTGAACCATTGATATAGATAAATAAACAACTTAAGATTAAATATACAATTTATTTTTAATTAATAATATAAGATTGTATGTCAATTAAGAATAATTAAACATTATTCATAATATGTGTGTATTGATTCGCAATAAGTTATACATTAATTAATTAATTTATTAATTCATTGATTAATCTCGAGTTCCGGTTCATACGATTTAAAGCTCTGTCTATGGCGCGTGCGCTGGAGACTGAGGCGACATTTTCGTCAAGAGCCTGCGCACGCGCCGATAAACTTTAAAACCTTTTGTCCACGCCTTCAGATAACGCGAACTTAAATACCTCCAACGTCGCTTACCAAATTTACTTTTTAACTGTTTAGTTTTTTACCCAATTGAAGTTTTTGAGTAAAAAGAGGTTCTAGGACATTTCAAATAGAATATCTATACATCCATACAAATAAGTAAAATTGGAGATTCTGTATGTGATGTTAAAATAATCGCTTTTTACTAAATGCATAAAGTGCAAGGTACATAATATACCAAAACAACATTTTTAGAGTTTTTGTCTGTCTATCTGTCTGTCTGTTTATACCCGCTAATCTCTGAAACGACTGGACCTATTTTGACGGCACTTTCCCTGGCACATAGTTAATGTAATTATTTACGGATTGTATTACTTTATTGTACACACATATCATATATACAAAGGAGAAAATAGAATAACAATAAACAAAAATGCACAAAAGACGAGCTTATCTCTATATACCGAGATTTCTTCCAGACAATCCAAAATTATCTGAATGCTGTGATTGGAAGACGGAAGGAATCGTGTCCTATAAAATAAAAATATGTTAAAAATAGTTAATTAAACATAAAAATGATAATAGGATATTTTATTTTAGAAATGTATAAAATAAATTAATTTAATAAAAACGTGGACGAAGTCAAAAACGTGGATGAAGTTGCGGAAACAGCCAGTAAATAATAAATACATAAATATCGTCACGTCCATATCCCCGATAGTATAGGCAGAGTCATACAGATATGACAGGGGCCAAGTCCGTCTCCATATCGGGTACATGTCCAATCACAAGGTATAGCAGGCAACGTTATGATTATTAGATAAATTACAACAATCATAGAACAAGTTGCTCTACGCAATAATAGATGGAGTAATTCAAGTAGAAGGTTTTTATGTATATAACATGTATATACATAAAAACCTGTGCGAAGCCTTTTTTATAATTACTCATTTGTAAAGAAATGAGTAATTATAAAACTCTAAACATGTCAAAAGTTAGTTGCTCCTAACCTGAATTCTTCTGCTCATAACATGTTTGTTTTAAATATAAAAATGAAGGTAGTTTCTGGTAGTGCTTGATAAACATGCTCTATATCTTTATAAGTGAGTAATGATAAAACTCTAAACATGTCACAAGTATGTTGCTCCTAACCTGAACTATGTGATATAAGCGAATGTTTATGGTCACTGCATCTTTGCTTCAAACTTAAAAACGAGGGTAGTTTCTGGTAGTGCTTGATAAATATGCTCTACTTATATCTTAACTCTAAACATGTCACAAGTATGTTGCTCCTAACCTTAACTCTTTGTACATTGAGCGAATGTTTATGCTCACTGCATATTTTCAATTTGGATATATTTTTTTTCAATATAGAAATCAGGCTAGTTTAAGGTGATGTTTGATAAACAAGCCCTACATCTTTATAAATGAGTAATGACAAAACTCTAAACATGTCAGAAGTACGTTGCTCCTTACCTAAACTCTATGTAAAGTAGCCGAACGCTTATGCAGTGACGCGCATCTGCATTATTTGCTGATATGTTCGCGGAACGTTCATCGATGTTCTCGACCTGAATATTAACAAAAATTATAGATGAAGAGCTCGCGTAGCAATCATCATTTTTATGTGCAAAGCTATTAATTACAGTATTGTCTGGATTTTTTTCATTATGTTGATTTAGGTTTCCTGTTTAGAATAGACTATCTACCTTTCTGCCTGGCAGCTTGTAAGTGGCGATAATAAAATAAATTAAAAAGTTCATCGCTTACAATATAACCTATTTAGAACTAATGTGATTCAGACCTATAAATATTTAGTTGTAATTGAATATTTAAAATTAAAAGGTAGTTCTTCGTGTCAAAGATCTAAAAAAATGGCATCATCGAGACTATTAGTGATTGGTTACATTTATCATCATATTTGATTTGTAGGTCAATCCTAAAACTTTTTTTGGACATAGCATTATTTAAAAATATATATTTAGCACTAGTTGCATCCCACGTATTTTCTCTCTAGATACAAACAGACAGACTTAAAAGAAAGTTATATGGTATTGCCTTTGAAAATTACATCTTTATTTCCACCCATTCAACAATTTTTTTTCGCAAAGATATAGTCTTCTTTCTTATATCAGCAAGGCAGATAGACAGACAGACAGTCTTTTTGCGAATTCAGTAAAAAAAATTAGTGACTCGAATGACCTACAATAGACTACTTTGTTATAGAAAAGCAAACAAAACAATGGATTTTCTGTTAGTAAAATAATTGAACTAAACTTTACGATACCAAAATATCAAAACTTCATCACCATTCGGTTCAGGATAATAACTTAGTTTACTGTCTGACTAACCCAACATGCTCGTTGTACAGTGATCATGACAGTTGGTACTGGAAAGGTGTGTCAAAATAGTCGCCATCTCTCCAGCTATATTGTATGAGACGAACACTATTGGGATGTATCTACAAATGTACAGTAGCCCATTCTTCTCTTATCACAATGATGCATCATTATCACGTCCTAAATAATGCATGGATCTTGCCTTGTGTATCATCATAACATAATATAATATGTGTCTAATACAATGATATTTTGAAATTACTCTGTTTGTGACTTTTTAATAATAAACAAACTGTCCCGAAAAACTTCGTTCCGCCCGCACTTGGAGGTATGAAAAACAAACCTATTCTTAGATCCACAACTTTGGTTACCACCAAGTTTCTTCAAAATCGGTCAAGTCATTTCGGGAGATTATGGCAACTAACACTGTTACGAACGAAAATTGTTTATACATATTTTTAATAGTAGTTTTGAAGAATAGAGTGAAAAAATGGACGCAGTTTTTTTATAATTATATATTTTCGTGTATATATATATATTGAGTAAAATTAGTCAAGTTTAGTGGCATTTTGTATAATTTTGTTCAGTGCAAGCCCACTAGTGAAGTATTCACGAAGAAATTAATGTATCGTATTTTTCTCTATGCCACCAAAACTCAACCGACTTTAGGTACCTAAGAATGTCACTTCACCTAAGATCCTGACATGTCTTTATGGTGACTTATGACTATTTAAATCTAATGCAAATCAATTATTATACTAGACTAATGACAGATGCTTACGCTCATTCCAAAAATAAAATGATATTTTTTAAATAGCTTATATCCACGGCTGGTTCCTGTTCTATTAGATTTCATGTATGATGAATGTTCAATGATAATGTAGAGTAATTGGTTCTGTTATATTCCAATTATGAGCGAACAAACAGCAAAACCTTTTAGATTTTTTTGGGATAAGATAGCGCCAAGCACACAGGATTCGCAATGGTAAAAGGCAACCAAGAGTGTGATATAATATTTTGCGACGTGACCCACTCCATTTTGACTTTAATTAACACTCAACTTCGTTAGTAGTCTGTTTCAGTAAAAATGAATCACTGTAATACTTTTACTTTGTACTATTTGTTCTTATATTTATAAAATAAAATATTGCGGTAAGAAGATGTCGGATCATCTATATTAAAAAAAATAATGACATTGTTCCTAATAAAATGTTACCATGTTAACCCGTCTGCGGCTTAAGTATTTAATAAGTTTTCACAGACAATTGAGTTCTTATTATTTTTCTACATAAGTTTGCATAGACAATCGAGTTCGTATTACTATTTTTTACATAAGTTTACAATTTAAAAAAGAAAGAAAAATAAGAATTCTTATTATTATTTTTCTACAGAAGCTTACAAAGACAATCGAGTTCTTATTGCTTTTCTACATAAGTTTACATAGTCAATCGAGTTCGTATTATTATTTTAAGTATACATAGACAATCGATGTTCTAATTATTATTTTTATTATACTTAAGTCTATTCAACTGCGATTAAACAAACGAAAAGTTCAACAGTCGTATATAATATGGGTCGCATCTTATTTATAAGGCGGTGTAATACCATTGTTTTTCTTTTTTGTTCTGTGTCTGAATATAGTCGTAATTTTTTATTCGGACCAAGCGTTAAAGTTTTGTTGTATGGAGTTTCTATATATTGACCGGTCAGTGACCCATTAATCTAATATTTATTTATAAAATAGTTAACTGCGCACCTTTCGTAATAAAATACGTAAAAAATATAAACAGAAATGTCTAAAAGGTGGTAATTTCTCTAAGTGACTAAAGTTTTTAATGAACCAGTTTTTATTTTATTGTCATCTACATAATTTCGTACACTTTGTTTACAAACAAACAAGTCTGAAATATATGAACGGAAATGCCCAATAAGGTGGTCTTATATCTAATTGTAGGGACTACTTGTTTAGCTTTTAATGGATCAACTATCATTTGATTTTTGGCACTTTTTTAACATTTACAATTTTCAGAGTAATGAATGTGGAATAAGCTAGGGAAATATGTGGTAACTGTGAAACTCGGCACTCTAAAATCTCTGCTTACCCTGCAAGTCACTTTGCATAAAGATATGTAGGTACAAACTTCAAAAATAAAGATGTGCTTTAAAAGTTCTTTTCACTTTCGGTTCGCAATGAAATCGTTTTATTTATTTTTGCCGCCATAAATTTATACTATTGTTATTTTCTTCTTCAGATATATTTCAGGTTTACAAATCTCTACATATTATAAAACAATGTCACTTCCTTTCGTCCGTCTGTGCCTATGTTTGCTTAAATATTTAAAACTACACAAGACTTTTAGAGTGATACGAGAGAAGATTTTTATGTATAACACATGCAGCATAACATAATAGAGAAACACTTAGTTTTTTTTATTAAAATATTGCTTTGCTTAAAATCGCTTCGTAAATAAGTCATTATTTTCAGTAAAAAGAGAAGCATAAATTGTGGTTACTGTGGGTTATCCCTAATAGATAGACATATTGTGCTTTACTCCGTGTTGATCCGGGTCCTCTGCGTAGAATAGACCTTCTGCCTTTCTACCAGGCAGCTCGTAAGAGGTGTGCATAGATTATCAAGGACATTGCTAACAAGACCACTGGTGGTAGAGTGCTGTGCAGCAACTCGCCCGGGTAGGGATACACCATCCTACCTATTACTGCCGCCATTATAACAATGTGTTCCGGTCCGGAGGGTAGAGTTAGGCCTGATGTGAAAGTCTACCGGCTAGGTAGACTTTCACATCAGGCCTAACTTCCTGACCACAGGACAGCGACGCACCTACACTATGATGACTATGATGTCTATAGGCTACGGTTGTCTCTTATCATCAGGAGAGCCGTGTGATATATAATATAATATATATACTTGTTTGTCGTTTGTTGGCATGGACTTTTTTGTTGATCTTTTTAAGGTGTACATACATTACTTTAGTACATTATTTTGACTTATAAGGTTTAGCCAACGCTTGCAAAATGCGTTATTTACGACATCATATTAGAAATCTCAAAAATGATCAGCATTTCTCTACTATATTAAGCATGTTATATGTATACTAAACTTCCTCTTGATTCTCTATCCATTAAAATCGCATTGAAATCAATTGCATAGTTTTAAAAATTTACGTAAATATACAGACAGATAGGAGGAAGTGATTTATAATATGTAGTGATTGAAGTCGTAGGCGCCGTGTGAAGCGAACGTAACCTGTATGAAATGGACGAAACCTCGGGCAAGGGTTAGTGTATTGATAAAAGCCAAAGCGACAATTACGGACAATTAACGAGTCCATCACGGCAAGCAGGCACGCCAGCTAACAGTCACGAAGACATTGTCGTGAGTGACTGTATGTGATACGAATATGATTATTAATATTATCAGCCCGATATCTTTGACCTACATCAAGAAGACGCGACGCCATGACATTTTTTACCCGACTGCTGCAAACGGTTATGTCTTTTGAGTGTATGTATGTTATGTGGGTACTTTTTTATAGAATAAGACAGCGAACAAGCACACGGGTCTCCTGGTGGTTAGAGACAACCGTGGCTTATAGACACCATAGCTGTTGTAGGTGCGTCGCTCTCCTGTGTTCTAGCGGTTAGACATTATGTGCAAAACTATCGGCTAACCTACCCTCCGGACTGAAACACGACAATGTCATTATAGTGGCAGGAACAGGTAAGGGAGTGGATCCCTATCAGGACAGAACTATCACCAGTGGTCACGTTGGAAATGAGCCAATTAAGTTATTGTCGCCTCTTACGAGCTGCCTGCTAGAGATATGGTCTATTCTATACAGAGGATCTGGAGCAACACGGGGAAAAAGTTCCTCCTCTGTTATTATTTTCCAAGCATATGTATTCCGAGTCCAGAAGAATTTTGTACAGCTGTTCTTTCCTCGGCATATGCGCATTATTGTGAGGGTAAAGATTCGATCTCTCCAAATAACCCAATACAGATGAATTGATGGTTATAAAAGTTTGTTAATCAGTAAAAAGCATTGTGGGATCATCTGCGGCGCGTGCGCAGGGAAAACAGCGTCATCTCGCTAATGAAATGGCTACACCTTATTTGGTAAGGGTGGCGCAGAGCGATTAGTTGGGGAATAAGCACATCGTTTGAGTTCACGCTACATTAATAATGAAACGGAGTATATGCTTCTCGATAATTTAAACGCAGTAAAACTGCAATAAATCGACTTTGAATTTATTATAATAATCTCGCTTGGCCTAGTGATACGCGGTCGCCATGTACCAATGAGTTTTTCTAATTTAAATACATTTTTTGAGTGCTTACCACCGGGGGTAAAGTGCTATGCAGCAATTCGCCTGGATAGGGATCCACCACCTTACCTATTCCTCCTGTGATAATGACAATATCGTGTCCCGGTACGGAGGGTAGGATAGCCGGTAGACTTGCACACCAGGCCTAACCCGGCCACAGGACAGCGTCGCAACTACAAAAACTATGGTGTCTATAGGCCACGGTTGTCTCTTACCATCAGGAGAGATGTGTGCTTGTTCGCTTCCTTTTTCCATAAAAAAAGATTAACCTTTAGAATAATACTGACTTAACTCAAAAACATTTAAAAGCGAGTTATGGTCGTATAAATATTTATTATTAAAATAGAAAAAATATATATTTTTATTTATGTTTTTTCTCTATCCCAAAATAGATGTATCTCTTGTCAGAAATAAGCTCACCTTTTGTACAGTTTATGTTTTTTTTCTTATTTACTGTAATATCACATGCGTACAGTAAAGTGTTAAATAAATTAAGTTAAATTATATAAATACAAAAGTTCACAAATATTTTTTGGTGTGTAAAGAAATAGGTAATTGAAAAAGGCTGTTTAAAGTAACGAGATTGACATTAAAAAATACTTAAAATCTTTCTTGATCATGCGAAATTTACATTATTAGGGTTCCTTGTTCAAAGTTCTATCTAGTGTCTACCTGTCTATCTTTTATCACGCTGTATCTCATGAACCATAAAAGCTATACAGTTGACATTCTGACAGATGATGTATTTCTGTTGCCGCTAAGAACAACTAATATTAAAAAGATAATAATACAAATATATAAGGGTGCCCCAATCAATCACAAATATAAAAAAAATCAAGAAAATAAATATCATCTTGCCCCTATTCCTTAGGGTTTGGCAGAGGTACGAGTAAACCCATAATGCATCCGCAATTTCACGACGATATACCAAGCACAAGCCCAATCTCAGGCAACGTCACGTTTTTCAGATAAACTCAATCATAAGAACAAGTCGCTCTACGCGAGAATCGAATCCAGGACCTCGGTCATCAAAGTCGGACACTGATAACGTTCGAGTGCAGAGCAAAAAACATTCTATTCAATTTTAATGAAAATAATTCAAATCTCTTAATATTTTAAAAAGTAAGAAGTATAAATGTACTCGTATAGATGTTTTTATAACTTGCTCTGAGGTAGCGGTTCTTAAACATTGCATCGGTCAAGATAAAATATTACTATATTACATAAATCATTTTTATATACCCACTACTTACGTCTTTGAAAAGATAGTATAGCGCTGTGAAACGGAGGTACACACTTTTATGTACACTAAAATCAACCATGTACTCACTACGTGTCTATCTCATAATGTACAGTAAAATATGCGCAAAACTTTTAAATGTATTAGCAAAAATTAATTGAATTAACAAAAACGCAAAATGTTTATACATTCTCACTTCATTTATTTCTTTTCATAAACAAGAGTTTTTTGGACATTTATAAAACAAAATAAAAATATAATCAACATTTATAAAAATAATATTTTTTCAAAAATGTTTTATTATTCTTAGCTAACCGGTATCACTATTTAAGCAAAAAAATGTAATCCAGCTTTTTTATTTGTATGATTGTTAAATTATTTTATTCATAATTTTCTTATTTCGCGATTGGTATAAGTTTTTTTTGCTATTGATTGTTAGATTATTATTAATGTTAAACTGAATTATTTAAAAATGAGAAGGGTTCGTTGATAGGAATTTAATAAATTGAAGCGCACGATACAATAGCCAGCACTAACGTTCAGAATCTCAATTCTTGTTTCCTCTTTCAAATATTTAGAAGCAGGGCAGTGGCAATAACAATATGATTCTTTTATTACTAGTCTTTGTAACGATGCACTTGCTGAAGTATGAGTTTGTTAAAGTCCCGTTTGGTAAATATTTTAACACCTATTATGTCTCTATGTAAATTGTTACTTTTTATTACTCAGACTTATGCATATAATTATAATAGAATAAAATTGTTGAAAGCGGTATTACTTAGCTTCAAAACCAATCATACATTTTTGTTTGAATCAAATGTGTCTGATTTTCCACGCGATTGTGAAAAGAGGGTTCATTATAATCACTCTATTAATTATAAATCAGTTTAAAGTTATGTTTTTGAACTTAATGTATTTATGTATCTTTTTGACATTTTTCTTTTTTATCTTTAATTTAAGCAAAAACTTCTTTAATGGGAGAAACAACTTGGACTTGACTCTTGTGATGGTAAGAGACAACCGTCTTATTCCATTCCATGAATTATATTCTTAGCTAGCTGTGCCCGCGACTTCGTTCGCGTTTTTATTTAACTATTTTATTTCATACATTTCTAAAATAAAATTATCCTAAGCTTATCCTCATTCCATCAGCTGTCTGCCAGTGAAAGTCCTTTTAAAATTGGTCCAGCCTGTCACAGAGATTAGCAAGTACAAACAGACACCCAGACACAAATCCAAAAAAATACTTTCAGTATAAGTACCTTGCATGTAAACATACACATTCATTAAGCACAAAGCGTTAATACTACTGATCGATAGATGGCGCTGTACATTTTTACATTACGTCTCAATTGACTCGTGCATAGATATTGCCCACGCCCTCAGGTATTCCAATTTTATTTATTTGTTTTGATAGTATATACACACATTACGTTACATATTGTGAGGTAGGCAGAGAGTTTTAAGTGCCAAGTGTCAGGAGCCCTACATACTAGCCTAGTTTCCTCCACATTCATTAGTCATTACTCTCTTCATAAGAACTCGCCGGTTTCGGAGACTTGACATCACCCGCGAATACACGAGCCGAATAGTCGATGTCAACCGAGGTCTCCCCGGGTACCTACAGCCATCCATATTCGCATTGTGTAACTGTTTTGTTGTCAGTCTTTTCATATGACCGAACCATTGTAACATGCTGGATCATTTTTGCTTTCTTTCTTCCAATCCTTCTCTTTCTCTACTACGAACGTGGAATACAAAGAAATAATCAAAAAAAGAAAATTCAGTCGAATTTCATAACTGCCTTTATTTTTTTTATCTATATTTATAGAGGTTTTATACCTTCCTAAAGTCGGTTAAATAGATTTCTTCCCTTACCCCATGGTGCGGTGTTTTATCCCGAGCGTCGGTCCGATACTGATCTCACGGTACTCGCGTGTTCCGACACAGTAAACAGAAATTACTATTGGAAAAACATCCAGTGATTTACTTCGTATATAATAGGTATACAAGCTGTGCCCGTGAATCCGTCGGCATTTCAATTTTTACATAATTCTAAAATAAAAGTGACCTTAGTTAGACGTTATTAAGTTAGTTATCTGCCAGGGAAAGTCCCATCAGAATCGGTTCAGCCGTTTCAAAGATTATCCGTTTTGTTTTTGTTTCGAAAAGCCTTGAATCTATGTCCATAAATTTGTTTAATACCACTTCCAAAGTACTGAACCGATTGTCATAATTATATGGAAGCACTGGAAACTTGAAACTTTCAAGGGAAAAAAATAATCAAAATCGATTCATCCAGTGGAAAAATTCTGTGACAATAAACATAGAAAATCGGTAATTTGCGAGACGGACCCGTAAACTGTGATTTTTTAGACGATGCCTTTTCGTTGCCGCCATAACAACATATACTAAGAAACAGAAAAAGTAAACATTTATTGGCTCCCACACAACAAACGTGATCCCTTTTTTTGCTATTTCGATAGATAATGGTATGTGTTTGCTTGTGTGCCCTTCATGCGCGAATCTGACTCGCAAATGCCTGTTTTTTAAGTAAGTAATTACAAATGGGGTTTCACCAAATGCCGAGGATTGCAAAATATCATTTATTCATCTAATATGTTTTTTTACTATCGAATACCAGAATTAAGGGATCGTTTCCCCTTACCCAGGGCGTCGTGTTTCTGTTGATGCAGACCAATTTACTGATTATAGGACTGCAAATTGAAGGGAGGTTGATACACTTTAATGGGAACTATCTCAGCATAATGTCCACTGGATAGAAATATTTGTATGCAGAACCCATTATTTTCCGCAAAATACTCCGTCCCTTCAAACCTCAGTGGTCTGCTTGTTGAGGATTCGGACTTTCATCCCGCTAGTCCAGATTCAAACGCCACCGTGTACCAATAAGTTCTTAATTAAGTAGATTTCCTGAGTGATATTACGGTAGAGGAAAATATCGTGGGGAAGTCCGGATTCGTGGTTAAAACAGACGCCTCTCCTGATGGTATCAAAATGACAAAATATTTCGTTTGTTGAATAGAAACAGCCTTTATATATTTAGTTAATTTTGTTATTAGTATTTGTTATTATAGATGCAAGAGAAATACATATCTGTAAAAACTTCACCTTTCTAGCTTAAGTTTAAGAACCGTGATGGTTCTTAAAATACAGCCTTGCGACAGACAGAGAGATAAACGGACGGACAGAGGAGTATTAGTAATAAAGTTCCGTTTTTGCACTTTGAATACGGAACCCTAAAAAAACTACCTCAATTTTCCCTCCATGTTGTCAAAATACAACAAAAGTTATGGATTTCGTATAAGCACACAAACATTAACTTGTTCTTAAAATTAAAAATAATATTGTCGAATATCGAACTAAAATATTATACTAGATATTAATTAAATTAAATTTTTGTGTTAAGCTTGTTGACGGCAACTGTACCACACTAACAACAGTTTACGAGTAATGATGTTTGCCCATTCTCCCTCGAGATATGGCGTTGCGTTTTACGGGAATTAAAAACTCTACCCTCCCCCTTCATTATGACCATAGACAACTCTATGATATAAATCTTATTATATTTTTGTACTTTATTAAATCGTGATTATTTCCGAATGGTTAATAATTTATTTATTATCGGATTACAATTATTTTATTATGATTTTAAAATTTATTAGATTTTTAAATATTTACGAATTTATTTCTGATATATACCTTAGTGCACTCCAATTATTACAATAATTAAAATGTGCTTATTCGCTGTCTTATCCCATAAAAAAAGTCCGTCACGTGCGGTTCGGACTCGCGTACGAAGGGTAGGTAGGTAGGACTATTATTTATAAAACGAGCAAACAATTTAACTTTGTTGTATGAGAGCACTCTTCATATGTATATTAATTTTATTCTATCTTTAGTAATTTTTGTTACAGTGACAACTGAAATACATCATCTGTGAAAACTTCAACTGACTGGCTATCACGGTTCATGCGCTGCCTGGTGACAGATAGACGGACAACGGAGTGTTAGAGGTTCCGTTTTTTACCCTGTGGGTACGGAACCCTAAAAAAATGTTTAAAAAAAACTTTGTGTAACTCCAATTCACTTCCCGACCACCTGGTAATTTGTGGAACAATGCCTGCCAAATTTCCGAACGGAATAAAAAATGATCTGTCAAACGACCAGCTTTCCCGCCAATTTAGATTCGATTCGCGCCCTCACCCGTTTTAGGGTGACCACGATTTCAGATTGCACAGGAAAATTCAATGTTTTTTTATGGGATAAGACAGCAGACAAACACACGGCCCTTTTGATGGTATGAGACAAACATTAGGTGATTTGATTAAAAAAACAATATTTAATAATATGTTCTTCCCTTTTGTACGCATTTTTGTACTCATTTTCTATAATCAAATATGTCTCGTACCTACTTATAATAAATTTTTACTTAATAACCTATCATAGGTTATATTTATTTATTTTTAAATGGAATACATAAAATAAACAATTATTCATTGCTATATTTTTACAGTTCGTGCTTCGCACCAACGGAATAAGTTACCTATCTCAATTCAACCAGATGACAACAAAGACAAAATTAATTAATAATTAAACAAATATTTTTTTTGTTTGCGTGTTTCATTTATTTAGATATACTTTAAATAATATATATACATGATATTCGTTTTTATATTATTTATATATGAATTTATACGTTTATATAATTGCATTATACATAAATACATTAATTTATTATGTTTTTGTTAATATTATTGTTGAATTTATTCTTATTTGTGTGGCACGTACTAACTGCACTTAATGCTTAGGCTTTAACTTCACCTTTTGTAGTAACTTATTTGGTTGGTGCGCAATAAAGTTCAAATGAAATATTTTTTTTCTCTTTTGTATTCTTAACTAAGTGTTTACCTAAAAACTTCGATCTCCGTGAGCCTAAAGGTTGATTAGTAAAAAATACATGTAGCGTTAAATTCGTCGATTGTATTCACGATGATTTATATGTGTACAACAAAGTTTAAATGAATAACAGTTGATGAACATAGAACATTAGATAGACACCCAAATCCGGAGATACAGTCTCCCGGTTTGGGTGTTAAATTAAATTTATTATGATATCTGTTTAAGTACTTCTGTTTTATATTAATAACACACAATCAAAGAATTTGCTTACTTTGGGGTTAGATCATTTTGTGTAATCTGTGTAGTCCAAAGGTTTTTGTATTTTGTAGTGCGTGATATGGTCACTATATCGCTTCGACACGCCCTCACTTCGAGATTAATAGGGCGCGATGTTTAGACTTTGGTCGCCATAGCACCGAGGGTGGGATTGACAATCTGTGGGGCGTCTAAATACCACATCTCGGGGGTAACGTTGCGTTATCTGGCAACACTGATATTTAATGATGTTAGCAAATGTCAAGTGTTAATTGGATTTTTGTTGAGAGATGTCAGAATTAATAATATGAACTTTTATGTTAAGTCTCCGGAGATCATAGATATCTAACGTCTACTTTAGGTCAATACATTTCTTTTTTGTGATGCTAAATTGTTTAAAAATATACCTTATAAAGACCTCTGCCGTCTAAGAGGTATGTTGCAAAGCTTCTTATTGTGGTAACCTTTGTGAATAGTAAAAAAAACAGATCTAGATGAATTATGATAAAGACTAGTAAAATGAATCAAGGAAATTGATTCATTTTTAATAACATAGCTAACTTATAATACTTATTGCGTACAAACATACCCTCTTTTTAATGTAGTCGGTTAAAAGTAGCCTATGTGTTATTCAAATGTTAAGCTATCTTGCTGTAGCAGCTTTTTCGTGAATGAGTAAGAAACATCTATATCATCCATTATAAAGGAACAGTTTAATCCGAAGGTAAGCAAATAATATGCATACGATACATTGACCACCTCATTATCCGAGTCGCTAACGTACACGCCTAACCGCATTGACTAACCGTGAGGCTCGGGTTCAATTCCCGACGGGGAAAGACATTCGTGAGATGAACATAGATGTTTGTATTTCCGGGTCTGGGTGTTTATTAAATTTACTCCGGTATATATTTAAGTATTTCTATGTATTCGTATTGTTGTCTAATACATGGGTGTTGCTTGTGTTATAGACCACAAGCATTTAATTTCCTTAGTTTGGGGTTAGATCAATTTGTGTAATTTGTTCAGTAATGTTTATTTATTTGTCTATAATTATAATTACCACTTTACGGAATATAGAATAATTTATAAAGTAAGACCTAAAAATACAAACATCCTGTGGTCCAAGATATCGAACATGAGACTCGCGGTTTGAACGGTACAGGACAAACAGAAGGGTATGAAAAATAACACAGTACAATATAAAAAATGCTTAAAAGTTACACGTCTATGGTAATTAATCTATACTTTGATACAAATAAATAAAATTGGAGTGTATATTATGTAATATTAAAATAACCGCTTTTTACCAAGTGCTTATGTATATTTACAAGGTACATAGGCATACCAAAATAACACTTTTTAGAACTTCTGTATGTATGTCTGTTTGTACCCGCTGTTCTTTGAAACAGTTGGACCGATTTTGACGGGACTTTCACTGACATCTTATGTAACTAGGGACGGCTTAGTTTATTTTTATTTTAGAGATGTAAAAAATTAATTAAATAAAAACACGGACGAAGTCGCGGCCACAGCCAGTCTTATATATAGACGGGATAAGGCCGAAAAACAGGGTGTATCGAAGCACGCAAAACAAATCCATAAATATGATCTTTTTATGTTAGGTTAAGAAAGATGACGTCTATAGACACCAAAAGTAGTGAAGCCAACAAACATACATACAGACGGACAGCGGAGTCTTCGTAATAGGGTACCGTTGTCACCCTTTGCATACAGAATTAAAAAAATGAATTTCGTTTACGTATTGAGCAAAATTTGTTATCTTCGCTAACGTTTTGTATAATTGTGTTCTGTTAAAGTAACGTGTGAAGTAATCGTACAAAAATCTCTTTAATCCCAAAAAGGGCCAAGGTTTTCCTTCCTTAAAAAAAATGGCAGATGCATAAAAAAGAAACAATAAAATTCGTTAGGTACATAATAAAAAACAAAAAATTACACGATAAAAAAATCTATTAAACATTAACCATTTGTAGATAACAAGCTTACAGAGTAATCATCATTCTTGGTTTTGTGTATCAGATGGTACCGGGGTCTGTTAACTAATTTAGAAAATATGACAAAGACTTATAGCGACTATCATCTAACCTCTGCAATCCAGATGGGAAACTAGGCCCAATCCTAGATATACACAATGATATATTTCTGTAAGAGCATTCCGATAATGTACTTATGTTAGAAAAACTCAAACGGCGAGGTTCAAACCTGGTCTACTGGAATGGTAATCTGAAGTGCGAACAACTACACCGTTAAGACTCATAAGTACATTACAGTGTACATCAATACCCAGTGTATTGTGACAATGGGTGACGTGGCGCAAGATAAAGCGCCACCCTCCTCACACACCAGGGATCTATTATGCTTGTGGCACACTAGGAGAAAAAGATAATAACTTAATAAGTGTCAAAGTATAAAGCAGGTTTGAAATATTCTTCTACGTTGTATAGATTGTTTAAGAAACCAATCTGACAGGTTTTTGTTTATCTCTCGTTAGCGAAAGATTGAAATAAGTTTAAAAGAGTAAAATAAAATTATACCACCAACCACGTAAACGTCGAAGAAAAGAAGAAACACCATAAAGAAGCTGCATCAACTTTAATTAAAAGATAAATTAAAGGTGGTAACTGGAGCTGAAGACTGACCGTCGTTTAGTCCTTATCTTAATCCACAATGTTATGATTTATGGTCAATTTTAGAGAGTACAGCTTGCGCTAAACGCCATGATAATTTGGAGTCCTAAAACAATCCATACAATTGGCAGTGAAGAATTTCCCATAAAAAGAGTGCGTGCTTCTATTTATAACTGGCCTCAACGTCTAAAGGTCTATATTGCAGCCAATGGAGGCGACGAATAAGCTTTTCATATTTTTAATCCTTTTTTATTTATATATTAAACTAACACACTGTAAAAGTAATAAATGTTATTAACAATTTAAAAAACAATTTTTTTCTTCGTTTCAATATTTGTTTATGCATTTGAGTGGGTGTGTATTTAACACGTATTATAATTATGTATTGTATATCTACACTTTTAGCACTAATGCCCTATTTTATAAATTTTATTTCTACGTCCTTGTTTAGCAAGGGTTGTCCAAAATGTAATTGTATTGATGTGCATTAAAGTTTTCATTCATTCATTCAATATTTGTGGCAAGACTAGGTAGTATATGTTTCAATTTCCGGCCAGGTTGTTGTACGGAGTGTAGTCTCCATTTAGTAGCTATACCTTCATGGTTCTCGTTGTGCCTCCAACCTATCTAGGTCACCTGGATATTCACACGTGGTCGCGTGTTGATGCGGCGCGTTGCCATGGCGACCGCCGCCCATGTTCCCAGAAGAACAGACATGCCTTGATAATATCTAAAAACATGCCTCTAATGCGCAACTTGTTACAAAGTCGATTTCAACCGACTGTAAAAAGGAGGAGGTTCTGATTTTTTTTAATGGGATAAAACAGCGAACAGGCACTCGGTTCTCCTGATGGTAAGATACAACCATGAACACCATAGACATTGTAGGTGTGCCGCTGAACTGTGATAGGGATGTTATGTGAAAGTGTACCAGCTACCCTACCCTCCGGACCGAAACACGACAATATCATTATGGCGGCAGGAATAGGTAAGGCGGTCAAGCTCTACACGGGCGAGTAGCTGCACAGCACTGCACCAGTGGTCATGTTGGTAGTGACCCAGGTAACCTATACTCGCCTCTTACGAGCTGCCTGGTAATAATAATGATAATAATTTTTTCCTATTTCGGTTAAGCGGCTCTTGGTTTTTAATATTGTACCTAAAACAACTTTATTTTATATAGGTACGTACCCGTACCTATAGATAACGTATCAAAATAATAGAACTGAAATCCATCAAATTTTTTGGATTTGGTTAAAACGCAAAAAAAAACCCGCTTCCAATATAAAAAACCTCGTAAGCACTGGCAACACCAGCCATTAATAACAATTAAAAGTTAAACGCATATCTTGTATACCGTTTATACGTGTAAGTAAATTATAGTAATTATTTTGGCAGTAATTATAATGCTTAGAGAAATTAGCAGGAACTCTCTGACTGGTGATTTATCACAATTTTCTATGCTTTTAGATCAAAGATAGAAATCCGGTTAGAGAAATACAATTTTCCAATTTGCATACCATAGACAAAAAAGAATTAAACAAATTAACTTAAGACGAAGAAAGCTTTGTACCTGGATTTTTTTCGCTTTTTCCTAGCCTAGTTTATATATCAGACTAGCTGTGCCCGCGACCTCGTCCGCGTTGTTATTTAATTATTTTATAATATACAGTTCCAAAATAAAATTCTAAAATAAAAGTAGACTAAGCCGTTCTTTGTTATATTAGCAGTTGTCAGTGAGAGTCCTGTCAAAATAGGTCCCGCTGTTTCAGAGATTGGGGGGTACAAACAGACAGACGTGAGGAAACCCGAGATTTGTGCCCGATATGTCGACGGTCTTGCCACCTGTCACATTACGGGACCTAATATCGTCGATTAATCGTGGTTAAATATCTGTCTACCCTATCGGAGATATGGGTGTGCGTGTGACCATATTTTTAGTTAGCTTGTGCTTCGTTAAAGTGTCCAATCCAAAGTAATAGGTATTACTTATTATGTGTTACCAGTAACAAAAAAAACTCCTTAAAAAAACGGTGTTAAGTTTTGTCTAATTGTGATAATTACAAGCGTTTATATAACCTACTAACTGCAATTCGCAGTCGGCTTTCCGGTCCAAATATTTTTATAAATTTTATAACCAAATATCTGGCCAAGTTTTTTACATTTTACAAATCTGGTCATATGGACGGCTATTACGGAGGGACGGACGGACTATTGCTATATTCATCATCATTGTGTATGGGAATAGCCCTAATTAGAACCTTCGAGTCTTAATAGATAAATTTCATACAATATACTTAGTCTGGCCATAAATACTGTTACAATTAAAAATAATAAAAAAATATATTACATTCGAATTTGGAATCTGTAATTTTTATACAATTGTTCATTATGTTTTCTCATTTTGGCGCCAATACATTATACAATATTTTGCGATAATAAAATGGAGTGGGGTGATATAGAGAACCGAATCGCTGTGATTTCATTACACAAAGTAGATATGGAGCTAAATGCAATTTTTAAAACTCTCCATTCACTTGGTATTAGTCAATTTTTTTGTTTACCGAGCTATTATTTTTTTCTTTGTTACAATATTTATGGCAAGTCTAGGTAAGTTATTAATATGTCATAGGTTTTAAAATTATCTGAAACTGATTAATATATTACAATCACCCTGATAACAGATGATTAACTATCACTACATCACTACAGATTATAAAACAAAGTCGCTTCCTTCTGCCTGTCTGTCCCTATGTTTGCTTAAATCATTAAAACTACGCAACGGATTCCGATGTGGTTTCTTGTAATATAACACATGTATAATATAGGAGAGAAACACTGATAATATTTGGGATAATCCACAATAACCACTTTTTATTCTTTACTTTTTACTGGAAATACTGGCGTATTTACGAAGCGATTTTAAGCATTACACCATTAATGCTTATCCAATTAAGTACCTTAAGGGGCGGGCGCTAGCAAGACATAAATCATAATTTAATACAAGTTACCATGTCATTATTATTTTTTTAAATTTTGAAT
The DNA here is from genome assembly GCA_018236625.1 of Lasaia peninsularis. Taxonomy (NCBI): domain Eukaryota; kingdom Metazoa; phylum Arthropoda; class Insecta; order Lepidoptera; family Riodinidae; genus Lasaia; species Lasaia peninsularis. The sequence goes on from DVZL01000237.1 coordinate 22,561, forward strand.
TTGGAATCACACAAAAAGATCAGTGGATTTGAAATTTGGAAGTGGATAAATTCGAAGTCTATTGGCGGCAAATGAAATCCGCCCCTGGAAAGAGGACAGATTGCAACGTGTCTATTTTAAAATTAAAGTTTATGGGTCTTTTTCTTTTTATCTGAAAACATAACGTAAACATTCGGCTGTATCTCAGTTTTGTAGACCCAATGAACAAAAAAATGTGAATATTAACATTTCCATTGTATTATAGTTAAACAGTTGTTTTTTAAAACAGTAAATTAAACGAAATAACATATGATAATTATAAATGCTAATTAATTCTATATGTACAATTACCTCTGAGTTTTAACATATTTATGATGAATACATAACATAATAGGGATTTTAATCTATGGAGATAGTGAAATAACTTTTACTAGATATTTTTCTTGTTTATTTTTCTATTTGTTCCGTCTAGAACATCATTGCAGAGTGTCTGGATTGTCAGTGTTGTGTAGTATAATTTTTAACGAAGTGACTATTAGTCCGTTAACTGTACGAATAGTTTAGCATTAGTCATAATTCATTTTTTGTTAAATAAATGAACTAAATAAATTGTTGTTCTATATTTTTAGGTTATTTAACCGCTATAAAGATAAAATGTCACATGACAAGTTTTTTTCTCCACTGTCTAATGGACAAAAGTCAAAACCCAATAAGTCCCCAAGACGCTAGAGTGTCAATACATTTACCACTGCGAATGATTACAAATTATTTGGATAGATTCCTTCAAAATGTCGATATTAAGAAATGCATTCCAGTAGTTCAGGTTCATTTTTCAAACTTAAGTAAGTACATTTCCTAAGTACTCTTAAGGTATGGAAGACATCGTGATTTCCACCAAATCTAGGATTCTTCCTATTTTCCCCTTTCAGTTTGCAGAGGTCAGATGGCAGTCGCTCTAATAAAAACGGTCGCCCTTGTCAAATCCCATAGATTAGGTAATCGACCCCCATATCACATGCAATATAAATGGGATTAGGCTAGAACTCAGAAGAATACTAATATTGATAACTTAATAAGGTAGAGATCCTCCGCCTTATCTATTCCTACCGCCATAACGGCATTGTCGTGTCCCGGTCCGGAGGGTAGGGTAGTCGGTAGACTTGCACATACGGTCTGACATCCCAACCACAGACACCTACAACATCTATGGTGTCTATAAGCCACGGTTGTCTCTTACCATCAGAAGACCCTTGGGCCTATTCGCTGGTCTTATCCTACAAAAAAAATCTTTTGAGTTCTAGAAATATCTATGGAACCTTCTAGATGCATTTAGAAAAAAAGCTGCTATTTTGACTTACAAACAAACAATATTTAGATACAGATAATATATCACCTGCCCCTTTTAGAAAGGGTCGGTGTTTGATTTTGTTATTGTTACGAAACTATTGCCGTGTGCGTAACGAATCATACGTAATCACATCCACCCTCGTTCGAATTTGATGAGCTGAACATTAGCATAAACATATATCGACCATTCAAAAGTCACGCTGGATCTTTGGTTAAAAATGACATGATATTAGACAACTTCAAAAACCTGACTTCACCTAGTTCAACATTATCGTTTTATTTTAATTCATATAACAAATTAATTAACAAACGCTACAATTTTTTAATACTAGGTACTCTCAATTACTCTAGGATGCCTTCATCAGACCCCGGTTTCCTTTTAAAAAAAATCAAAATCGGTTGCTAGTTTATCCTGTACTGCAACATAGATTTTACCTAATATTTTTACTAAATAATAACTTGTTAATTTTGTCTACACACATATTTTGAAATCGGTTAAAACTCCTATTTTGAAATCGGTTAAAACACATTAGTATTTCCAAAAACCTACTTCAATTTCATTATCATGTCATCTAAGTGCATTTTTTTGGTTGACATTTCCAAAAAAACTTTATATGGTACCATATCTAAAGTATAACCTATTTTCCAAATAAGAATCATCAAAATCCTATATAAGTGATCCTTCAGTACTTGCTCCCTGTTATCTTGTTTCAACATGTTTAGTGAAGTAGATGACAAACATAATTTCGAAGACAACAATTCAGCTTTAAGTTCAGGACGCAGTTATCTCACTTTGTAATTGTAGTGGATGCATATTTGATACCGAAAATCTGTTTGCATGTTCGTATTTCAAAATGATAAAATTGTGACATTTGGCACTCGATACTTTCTGCCTACCGCTCAAGGAACCTAGCGTGAAGATATGTATAAAATGCTCCTGTTGCTGGAGACTTTGCCTAATATAACTATTATGTTAATCGTATATGATTATGAGTAATTAATTACTAATTAAATAAAAGCTCTATGTATAATTTTGCAATAGTTTAAGTTTTTTTTCCCAAACATCTCAGATTCGTTTAACATATTTTAATATTAATTTGATACCAAATTGTTTAGTACTAATTGAGTTTACTTTTCTTATAAAAGCTTTTCGAATGATTTTAAAGTTGGAAACTTTCCGTCGGTCGGTCCCGTCTTTTTTTATGAGATAAGACAGCGATCAAGCTCACGGATCTCCTGATGGTAAGAGACAAACACAGATGATATATGTTAGACCGTATGTGCAAGTCTACCTGCTACCTAACCCTCGCGACTCAAACACGACAATGTCATCATGGCGGCAAGGATGAGTAAGGTTGAGGATCCCTACTAGGGCGAGTTGCTGCACAGCACTCTACCACCAGTGGGACATTCGGACTAATCGTCGAAAATCATCGGAAAAGATTATGATTAATCGTCGAAAATCGAAAATGGGTTTCGATTATGAGTAATAATATAAATATACTTTATATTATTAATCATAATCGAAAATGATATCCATTTTTGACATTAGAGATTCCGATTTCGAATCCCGGATGAGTATGTGCCTTGTGACGATATTTATTTTATTTTATAAATACTACTTATTTATAAAAAATTTACAACGCATGCACCTGATATTATCTATTCAAATTAAAAAAAAAGTTTGAGTGTCTGTTTGTAATTTTTTTCTGTCTAACTTTCTGGGGTGGACTGATTTTGACGGGTATATAGCTGGTGTAATAAGAAGTAACTTAGGATACTTTTATTTTAGAATTATATAAACACGGACGAGGTCGCAGGCATTTCTTGAGAAAATAAAAGACAAGTTCAGGTTTTTAAGGCTTCAGATATTCCGTTTTTATAGCATCATACCTGTAGTAAACAAGTCTTGAGAAATATCAAAAGTTTTGTTTTATATTTGGCATAGGCGTTACTCCTATATTAACATCCTTAATACAATAATAGTTCGCGTCAAGCTGCAAATAGTAAGTGACCAAAGTCAGGTTCTCAGGCAAAACGGTGGTATCATTACCTAAGCTCATTTAATGAGATTTGGAAGCATGCAGAAAATACAATATCACTTTGTTAATGAATACTTCACTTATGCACTTTAACTGCATAATATTATATTTCCGGTAATGTTTGTATTGCTTGACATTG
>DVZL01000238.1:0-26023 GCA_018236625.1 Lasaia peninsularis
ATTTTATTCATATCAATAGATAATGTCTTAAAATAAATCGCGGATATGCTTCTACAATATTTAAACCTGGTCTTTTTGCCGTTTTTATATTTGATGGGTTTGGCACGCTACCCTTCGTGCGCTAGTCCAGGGGGGTTAGAACGTACACTATCGTCTCGACGCGATCAAAAAATTTTGAGTTTGACATTTCTAATCGCGCAAAACGACGCGATCGCGTCGAGACGATAGTGTACGTTCTAACCCCCTTGTTGTCGTTTTTTCTAGGCCCAGCATTTAATACGATAAAGTACACCGTCTTTCTACATACGACTTGTACGAATCACTGGACATGTTTATTGACGGAAGACAGCAACATTATAAATTTTACATCAGAATTAAAAATATCTTTAATCGTATCCGATTTTTGTTGGCCCGTAGTTTATTTAAAGAATTTAGGATGCATATAAACGCACAACTTTTGTCGCAAATCAAGAAAGATTTACTGTGATATAATACAATATTTAGAACTCAACATTTTCATCTTCTACATAGAGTTTTTTTTTATAAAATAAATAATCTTATTAGGCTTTAATGTTTTAATCCAGCTACCCTATCCTACGAACCGGATCCCTACCCGGGCGAGTTGCTTCACAGTACTTCACAGTATCAGTGATCTTTTTAGATCGACTATTTCGAACTGCTTGGTAGCAGATAGTCTATTCTACACGGGGGACCCGGGCTAACAATGGGAAAAATATTAATTACTATATATAATACATTTATGTACGTTAATCGTACCTTTTGCCGCTAGATTTGTCTCAGCATCGACTACGGCCCAAAAAGCTGAAAAAACTGTATACCTAATATTAAATTACTTATAGACTTACATTATTATAGCATTTTTTTTTTTAGTCGTTCGTCTGGGGTGCACCCTTCCTCAGTATAAACAGGAAACCATAGAACCGCGTTGTCGTAAATGTTGGTGTATAAATCAGTCCGGTCCCCGGCACATCGTCCATCAGACGATTACACGATTTATCTATTAAAACGGTACATTTAAGTAAATGTTAAATAAAAAGAAGTTTTAAGTGGTTTTCTCTAATATTTATCTCTTTTGTAGTTCGTCTGATCTTGCCTTTATTTCTTAACAAGAAAATGAAACAAGTAAGTTTTGTTTGTGCTTTTTTTGCCATGTTGTAACAACGGAAAAATGAGAAATAGAACATTTTATCCTTGAGCCAAAAAAAAATCTCAAATCTTATGTAATACGGAATATGTGTTTTTTTAAACAATACTTCAAGTAATTATGTAACTGAAAAAAATATAACACATGTAAAATAGTGATAAATAAGCTAAAAAATATCCAAACTCATCATTTTTGGATGATTTAAGCACCGCCATTTTAACGCGGTTATTTGTGACGTCACTATCACTGAGAAGTGAGAACAATAATTTGTCAACGAAATGAAATTAAGTGAAATGTTATAACACTACAATAAATTAATTTCACTATATATACGATCATAGATATTGTATTGTCCCTATGTGCGAAAATTTTCATATGCCCAAAAATGCAAAAAAAGTATATCATTTGACATGTCGTTGACAGTGCACCGTCACGTCACGTCATGGCGTTGCGTTTTCAACATTTGCGAGGGAATTTCAAAAATATACTTTTAAAGAATTATTTTTTTTTAATAAAATCTTGAATATTGGCAAACATATTTATGTGGGTATATTTCTTCTATATTAAAGTAACTGCCTTTTATATACACCAAAATATTTTTAGATTTTTTGTCTGTCTGTGTGTTTGTACTCGTATCTCTGACTGGCAGACAGCTGATGAACGGCTTAAGCTAGGTACTTTTATTTTAGAAATATATAAAATAAAATAATTAAATAAAAATGCTAACGAAGTCGCGGGCACAGCTAGTTTTGTAATGAAGTTTGCTCGATAAACAAAGGAGGTTAGCGTAGTTTCGTCAGTCAGAACAAAAATACGAAATTAGGTTGATGCGAAAGAAGACATCGAAAGTACACTTTGAAATTTGATTTCATTTCATTATAATATGTGTCTTTACATTCAGACAAAATTTCAGATTACTGAATGGCGCTTCTAAACCTTAAACATGTGAAAGTCTCGTCTATTTATTTATTTAATACTTTGTTGTACACACATCTCATATAAGTATACAAACGAAGAAAAAAGAGAATAACAATTAACAAAAATACACAAAAGGCGAGCTTTAACGTTAAGTGTCACAAACTTCAAACTCGGGTCGAACTTACCTAAACCCACGATCAGCCAAGATAACCTAGTACGTTGGCTAATGATGTGATAGGTGGCAAGACTATCGCCACTAGAGGGCACATTCCAATCCCGAGTAATGTAATGCTTACTCAGAATAATCTGAAAAACAATTAAGATAAGCTGCCCGCCTTGGGAATATGGGAATATAAAATATGACATTGATATTGTTAGTTAATGAATATTTTTGTTGACAGCCCCCACCAATTCCCGGTATGCGGCCGCCCCTGGGCTCCCCCGGTGGGCCAGTGCCGGCTCCCAAGTCTTCCATGGGGTTTGTGATGCCCATATATACCATATGTATCATCGTCTTCTTCGTCTATACCCTAAGCAAGGTAAGTTCTTTATTTAAACTTACTCCTACACTAACCTAACCTTTTCAAACATTATTTGACAGGCCGTATTCAATAATCCGCGGCCTATAGACACCATAAATGTTCTAGGCGGCTCGTTGTTCTGTGGTTAGGCTATTAGACCTGATGTCTCTACCATAATATAGACCAAAACAAGATGTTTTTTTTATGGAATAAGGAAGCGATCAAGCATACGGCTCTCCTGATGGTAAGAGACAACCGTGGCTATTATGTATACCATAGATGTTGTAGGTGCGTCGCTGTCCTGAGGCCGGGGAATTAGGCCTGGTGTGCAAGTCTACCGGCTACTCTCGGGACTAGAACACGATATTGTTATGACGGTAGGAATAGGTAGTAAATTACCACCAGCGGTTTTGTTGGCGATGGCCTTGACCTTGAAGACCTATGCTCTCTTACGAGCTGCTATCTGCTTTTCTACCATGATGGTCACAGAGGACCCGGACCAACCAGGGAGAATGTCATTTTTGTGGTAGAAATAGATAAGTCGGTGGATCTCTACCTGGGCAAGTTGCTACACAGCACTCTACCACCATTGGTCATATTGAAAGTGATCCAGTTAACCTATGTTCGCCTCTTACGAGCTGCCTTGTAGGGAAGCAGATGGTCCATTCTACAGGGACCAACACGAGGAAAAATGTGCCTTGAATCTTTATGTAAATGTTTTAGATCCTGTTCAAACGCACGGGCTCATCGCCCTATGACCCGGTACCACCAGACCCTCAGTTCAGGAGACGAGTCTTTAGGGATGATTCCAGATCTACACCTGACAAAATTGGTGAGAAAACTCATACACATTCCTGTTGACATGACATTAGCGCTTGTCTTTTTTGCTTTTTGAACTGCTTGTCCTACGTTTCGTGCCAGACTTCAGTGAGGAATTTAACATCTCAGCCCCAAATTAGCAATGGACCATTACCGCCTCGGGTCTATAAGAGGCATGTTTTTATCAGGTAATATAGATTATTATGCTTCTGATTAAATAAATAAGAATCGTCAAGTGTGAGTTAGACTCGCGCACGAAAGGTTAAACGACAAAAAAATCACCTTGTTGTATTGGAGCACCCTTTATATATTAATATTTCTCTGTTTTTGGTATTTGTTGTTATAGCGGCAACAAAAATACAACATCTATGAGAATTTCACCTTTTCACTATCGCAGTTACTTGTAACATCTGCAAAAATTTCACGTTTGTTGTATGGGAGCATCCTTTATATTATAGTATTAATATTATTCTGTTTTTAGTATTTGTTGTTATAACGGCAACAGAAACACATCATCTTTTTACAGAGGATGTCTTTTTGTTGCTGCTATGACAACAAATACTAAAAATAGAAAAAAAACATTATGCAGATATATTTTTTTATTTTATTGCAGATATATAGATATATTTTGCAGATTTTATAAATAGCGGTACTTCGTGCGCGAGTTCGATTCGCACTTCGTGGGTTTTTGTATTCAGTATGTCCAAATGACAATTAAGGACTTCAACTGTTAAGGTAATGTCCGGTTTAGTTCTTTTAAGCCCACAACTTGGATTTTGTAGTATTTTTTAGCAACTACATGATATATTTATCGTTTATGCATCCAGGACATAAGGAAGCCGATACAAGTAAGTATATTATGTATAGAAACTATTTATACATATACATATATGTCATCGATTATAAGTTTAAGAAATATGTACTTATTTATTTCGGAACTATAATGTTGTATGTAAATAAAACAGGGAAAATTAATGTGCATAGAAACAATATTTTTATTTTTCCCCTCACAAATATTTATTACCTGTAATTCGCCTTGTAATTTCGCCGTGTCAGTTAGTTCTATATTTATAAAATGATGTATTTAGACTAATAATAACTCATTAAAAACTCCAGGAAATGGTACGATAAACTTTGACCTGTTTTTAATAACGTAGGGTATCACGGTGTTAATAATATAATACTTATCTGAAACTACTGCTGTTACAATTGATATAAATAATGTAAACTGAGCAAAGAAAAGGGTTTTACGAGTATTGCTTTTAGTTTAATTAATACATATATATACATATATAAACAGATAAATTGAAAGGCATAAAAAAGGCATACCGAGAAGAACCGAAAGCGTTTGTAAGGCTAGGCTTCCTCGCTCCTTTGTTCCTTTATATCTCTAACTTCGAACGTTGCCGCTTAAAGACAGCCGTATGTCTCATTTACTCGATACGTCTATTTTTTATTTTATTTATAACTGCTCGATTATAATTTTGTGCTTTTACATCATTATTATGATGATTAGAAAGGGTCACTGAGATTAGCGTATTTTTATAACTAAATCGGAGCTAATCATGTGTAAACATTACGCGTACAGCTTTAATAATCGCTGTCTCAAAGTACTTTGTCTATATGTACCTACCAAGAACGTTGTAGAAAGGTGTATTTAGATGATTCAAGAATAAATTGACGTTACTAAATGCGCGATGGAAAAGAAAGTTTTCAGCCAACAGAATTTAAAGAACCATTATTCGATTTGACAATGCAATGTGGGATTTATTTAAATTTGTATTTTACGCCGGTATATAGCGTTGATTATGGGTTGACGTCGAAAGTAAATGTAGTGAAAAAGGTAATGCAATGTTCAGGGGACGCAGAGATCGCAGCCCTTCGAGCTCGTCTCGAGGAGACTGAGCGAACGATGGAAAGGATCGTCGGCCAGCTAGCGCAACGGAACGTGGTACTTGTTGAACTGGCTGACCATCATATATACGATTCGATACCTAATAATATTGGCAATCATTCAATACCTATCATCACTGATTTGTATATCACTTCATTAATTTACAATCACCCCACTTTTAAACTTATAGTCACAACCAATCACTGACCTGTAAATCAGTTTCTATGTCTGTGTGAGAGAGATGAGTTTCCGAAACCGGCGAAATTGTATGAAGAGAGCAATGAAAGTAGAAAGCTAGGCAAGTATATAAGAGGCAAGTGTGTAAGAGCAGTTGATAATCTCTACTTATCTTGCAAATGGTATGTACCTATGTATTTTTTACGTCAAGGTATGTAATATGTATCTTTACAACACTTCTCTAATTTCGCACTTTGGTCCCATATGGATTACCATTGTTAGATGTACACGTTACGTATGTTTAAAAACTTTTCTCTTCTATAAAAGTATATATTTTTGTGACATTTTCGTCTCATCGCAAAAAAAAATTTGGCCATGAGGGGAACATATCATCTCGCTTATTGTTATAGCAACATTAAAAAAAAAAACACATTTTTCAAAACCAAAAAATCTTGAAAATGGAAGCACTTCTGTTTCACCCGCGTCGTTAGTGATTGCATGAATGTGTTCACACATTTCCTCATCTTCATTAATATCATATTATGTAAAATTTGTCATATTAACTAAAGTTACTATTCAGGGAATTTCACAACAGTTGTAAATAAACTACTAAAACAAAAATTTAAGGGAAATAATTGTGTTCAGCACAAGAAAAACACACGCCTATTGAATTGTGCAAAAAACTAATGCTTTGGATCATCTAATGCCATTTTGTATCGAATCGTATATGTGATATACAAATTCTTCCTTAAATTTTTAAGTTTTATTGCGAATAAAAGGAAGAATAGCTCAGCTCAACGCTTGCATTGATGAGTGTCATCCTTAGGTGTTTTGATAAATGACGCTTGCGGCATGGTGACGGTAGATATTAGGCTTGGAGGCAGAATTAAGTTCTTTTTATAACACAGATTAAAAATATTTTTGCTCTTTGAACTATCTTAAAAGGATAAGTAAAAGAAATCTCTCTTTTTGTTCAAAAGTACTCCACAGGATCCAAAGAAATAAAAGTTCCAGATCCGTTATAGTTTTAGATAGAAGAAACAACCAATGTCCACAGGTTGGAAAATAGAATTGGCACATAAAACATGGCGTCAAAATAATTTTGATGTAAATCAATTGGCACTGAATATTGAAACTGTGTTATTATTTAAATATTTTAAACTACTAATTACTACTACTACTACTCTAAACTGATAATTACCTGAAAAAAATGCCTATAAAATATTTCCCAGTTGAAAACGATGTAAAAGTTATGGATGACGTTAGCTTTAATCTAATGCTCGTTAATTTTTTTTATATTAATAATTGTACGAGATCTCAAATATCTTTATTGCATCTCGTAGTTCTTCACATTTTATTTGGATTAAATTTTCTGCTTAAAAAATTCCGCCTCCAGGCTTTTGTGCATCCAATTTACGTTTAGATCGAAGTTACGCCGGAATTCACGGAACGTTTCAAGCAGGTCCATCGGTAATGGAGATTTAATTGAAATGTCGTTTTCTTTGATGAAACACGGATCGCTCAAGCAGTACCGTTGAGCGATCGAACGACTTAAGTGGAACTTAAGTAACTCACCGGTCTATTGTTTTAACTGCTTAAGCGGTCCGTGGATCTCCGGTTATTGTTTTAGATTTAGAGTTTGCTGATTTTACATCACCTTTTTGTATGATAATATGTATATTAGATCTTGACCTATTTTATACGATTTTTTTGCTAGTTCATAATATATCTTCTAAATCCGGCGAAACAATGAAGATTTATATGTGGGATCTAGAATGTAGCTTTAATACGTCAGCTACAAGATGCTTAATATTGTTAAACTCACGTTTTGGAGGTAATAACATGGAATTTAATTGTAAATGCTGAATTTTGTAAAAACTACAAAAAATCTATGAATTTGGATCGAAAATATTTTAACCTATAATATCATTATAATAACGTGGTTTGTTATTTTCTTTTATGCTATAGTTAATTTGATTGTCAGTGTATCAAGTATGCTCCTGTGTATGTAAATAATTCATCAGGATTTTATACACATTGTAACTCTTTATACCTACCGTACTGCTTTAAACGATTAAAGTATGTTACTATATTACCTTGTTTATATTTTTCTATAACCAGTATTTATTTGTTAATTTTTAAATAAATTAGAAATTTCGTTGTTTATGTGTTTCGAATTATGCTACATTAGTATTTTCTTTTTATATATCTTAAATTAAAGTGTTTCAATTACTTTTACTCCTATTACTATCTCTTTGTTTGTTAAAAATATCAAATATGTATAAATAGAAGCATCGAAATAATAAGATAATTTTGCAACAATATATTACTTTATTGACATGAATGCTAAGATCTTGGCCATTGTCCAACGTACATGGCGATCTGATGAACTCGCTTACGCTATTTTGGTCACTACAAGCTCATCGTTATTGATTTAATACTTTATAATTAGTTTTTTTTCATACCTTTGTAATTACAAAAACTATAAGTATGCAAATTTTGCACACCGTTAATAGTTATGCCAATTTTAATATGTAAAACTCAGTGAAACTAAATATTTTAAATAATATGTAACAAAATATAGGGAATATGTATCCGTATATTTTGTTACATAATAATTAATTATATTATTTTACCAAATTTTTTCCGTAATAACGTCTATATTTCATATTGTCTTTCGCTCTGAAGGGTAGCCAGACTTGGAGTCACAAATCAGTGAGATCTTAGGTCTAACATCCCTGCCGGCTCTACATTTACATGTTATATTATGTCTATAGACGACTGTGGTCATGTACCATCAAAAGAAATGTCTGTTTGTTTATGTCATAAAAATGTAGTGAACTAATTAATTTTTTGTCGGCCGACAGTTGTCACGGCCATATCTGGTCTGGTAGCGGAGGTCCAACAGCAGATGGAGGCGAGCTACGTACAAAACCAGCAACGACAGGTCTTTGCATGACGTGGAAATGATACATTTTTGTCTCGCAACTCCATTTTTTGTTCACCATTTTTAAATTCTTTTGCCGATGTTAGATGTATTTCTTTCATTTTTTACATCCATAATTTCATACATCATAAAATTCATACCCTCTAAGTGATTTATCCCACCTATCTACTCAACATACATTTTTTCTGAAAATTCAACAAATTATCTGAAAATAATGCATGTGTTGATACCAACATTCCGATATTGAAATTTTACAAAATTTGATGCTTGATTTCTGAGTTTAAATAAAATTTTGCACGATTTTGCTGAAGAATTAAGCAGGAATTATTTTAAATAAGATTAATTTATTTGTTTCTATTTTTTTGGCAAAACACTTAAGTACTCGTATAAATTTCAATTTTTAGAAATTTTCATATACTTTGTAAGATTAATAAGAATGGAAACGAATTTCTCACCATGCCGATTGCCAATAATTAACAGATTTTATCTCTGGGATTCTTTTGAATATATTGCTATTTTATTTATGCTCATTAGCTCACTGTCATTATCATTAAAATTTGCTTTCTGTTAACGTTATTTAAACATTCGATATCTGTTTCTTTTCCCTTCGATTGCTGATTTGTACCTACCTCGCCACGTATAACATTTTAACAGCCCTGTTTTCTGATAAGAATTTTTAGCTTAACATTCAAAAATTAATGTTACAACCTTTAATTTTAGTATTACCTGTACCAATTACATAGCAACATTTCACTACATAACTTATCTTTAATTATGTCTTAACTAGGTAAAATAAACACCACAATAACTTAATCCTATTATGTATTAGGATAATATTTAATATTTGTTTAAAACTATGATTACTTACACCTAGAGCAAAATTGTTTTAATTTTGGCTTTTAGAGCATTATAAATTGTTTTGATTGATGAGCTTATTAGCAATAATTGCACGTATAAATCCTGCTGATTCACAGTTTTATTTTTCAAAAACCTGTGTGTATTTTAACCCCTAGGGATATTTCGTTCAGACGATTTTTATAATTTATACGAAATAATTCATTTGCAGGAAACGGCTGATAACACTCGCCCATATACAAATGGTACCATTCTTCTAAACAGTGGTCCTGTTCATATAGTTACTAGCGAATATAATGAATCTAAAAATAAGATCCCTGAACCGAGAACAGAAAAGGAACCATCACCGTTAGCTGAAGAATCGATTGTAGAAACAAAACCGGAAGAAATTTTATCTCAAGTTAGCGAAGAAGTTAAACAAATAGTAGACATCGCTGAAAATAAAACAAACGAAATCATAGAAGCTATTGCTTCAGATGATTCCGATGTAATTCATGAACCAAAAGGTACTGTGAATTTAGAACTTGAGAAACTAGAGAATGAAGGAGTAGATGAACAAGAAACCAATATCAAAAATGAAGTTGAATCTCTTTTAGACGATGTAAATATAGATGAACCAGATATAGTAGAAAAGGAGGTTGAGGAATTTTTAAATGAGGAAAAAAATGAACCGGAAACTATAAACGAAATCAGATTAGAACCAAACTTAAATGAAAAACAAGCAATAAATGAAATTACGTCCGAATTTTTAAATGAAGAAAAAAGTGAAGCGATAAAACAGAAAGAATCTACACCAGATCTTTTGGAAGAAGCATTAAAAGAAGATTTGGATAAAGATGAAGTTGAAGAAGATAGGGATAATCAGAGTGTTAAAGTAAGTATTAATATAACTTTAAAATAGACCTTATGTTTAGTTCACATTATATTTGTGTGTGTAGGTGCGTGCGTAAGTACATGCGTGCGTGCGTGATTGCGTGCTTGCGTGCGTTTGTATAGCATTAAGAAAAGTTGAATGAGCACACGGGTCTCCTGATGGTAAGAAACAGTCGTGCCTATAGATATCATGGATGTTGTACGTACGTCGTACTATGGTCGAGCTGTTAGATGGTATGAGCAAGTCTACCGGCTACCCTATCCTCCAGACCGAAACACGACAATGTCATTATGTAGGTAGGAATAGGGAAGGCAGTGGATACCTACCCGGGCGAGTCGCTGCACAGCACTTTATCACCGGTGTTTATGTTGTAGTGACCCAGTTAACCTATGCTCGGCTCTTACGATAGTAAAATTAATAAACATAATGACAGAGGGGCTTTAAAAATTTTGGTTTATAGGTTATAGGCATGGAACTGACAGCACATACAGAGGATGGGGGAACTTGGCCTGGAGCCGAGCCAGTGCAGCCCACAGCAACATCACCACCTCAGAAACCGGTGAGGCCCTACCATTTCACTGTCCATATAGTGCAAACCTTGTATGACGGTAGTTAGACAAACCCTATCTATTAACGTCCTTATATTGTTTGGACCATGTTACGCAGAAAACGACTCGGTTACAAAACATTCCTTCGAATAATTAAAGCAATTGAAGTAAAAGTAAGACTCCAAAACGACTTGTTTTGGTGTCTTCCTTTTTTTTACAGAAATGAAATATGTTTATTAATAATATATCTGTGCTAAATTGCAAGTATTCGGCTATTTAATGTTGAATCGTTTCGCGAAACAAGGTCCTTTTAATGTTTCCCCATTACTACACATATCCTGGATATTGAATTTGTTATACAACTTATTCGGAGCTTATTTAACAGCTATGCGTTTTATATGCGTCTCGACTTTAAAACTTATAATAATATGTATTTATTTGAATTTCGGGGGTAAGGGGTACGAAATTATAGGTTTCTGCTTGAGTGCACATAAAGACAAATTTAGGGACGCGGACTGAGCATATCATTTAAATTAAATTTAAAAAAAAGCGCTGATTTTGAAACTACAGCTGTTATAACTTCTATAATAGAAGTTTTTATTATTGTAGCTGTATATGCAATTGATACTCATATTAATAACAATGGTTGTTACACAACGTGAGAAATTATGGTGTGTAAATTAATTTTATTTATTTGTATATAGGTTATATAGGTTATGTAACAAAATACTGTTAAAACAGAATAAAGTTCAATATACATTATAGCATTGTTACAAAATCATCATTAATTCTTTAATTACTTAAATAAATTAAATTTTGGAGAAGTTTGTTTAAACCTGTTTTACGTCTAAACTATTTGATTTTCCAAATGCATGTTATATGATTTTGATAATTATTATTTTATGTTGATGCAACCTTCTGTTAAAGATATATTGTATTTTCTTGTTTACATACCCACAGCTAAATAAGGTGTATTTTTTTCTTTAATCTTATTACATATTATTTTACATTATATGTACTTTATTATTTATATTAATAATTGTTTATTTCTTTATCGCATTATATCTCTTAATAATTTAGTTATAATCACATTAATCTAGTTGCTCAATTATATGTTGTTATTTGTAATAATCGTTATTGTTGTAATAAAATTATTAATTGAATGGTAGTATCATTTAATACCTTTCAAATCTAATGCACTAATGTTATTCATCTACTTAAACCCTCCTTTATTTAAAAAAAATCTTTGTTCCTATTCTAACCATAAGCTCTGCCATCGTAGGTTGTTTACCAGTGGAGAACCCACTAATTTAAAGCTCATTCAGAAGTTGTGTCTGTTAAGTATCCAACATTTGTATTGCTAAAATAGATAGATATTACTTAATACTTTTCGAATCTTATACTATAATGTTTTTCATCTATTTAAAACCTTCTTTATTTATAAGTTAATTTGATTATTTCTATTATTATCTAAAAAGCATTATTTTTAGAGAATTACTCAAGGCTTTTACATTTAGATGTAAAAGTGCATTGCTTGAAATTATAAAGGTATGTTTCTCTGAAACAGCAGTGTTGAAATAGAAATAAAAAGCTTAAAATTAATTTTTAATATTAAATGAATATATTATTATACAATAATATTTAGTGAGCATCGTTCATAGTTTTAAACTTAAATAAATTAACTGATAATAGGTCATAAGATAAGTAAGATATTTTAACAAATTTAAAGTATTATCGCTAATATTAAGATCCCAGTAGTATATTGATTATTTACTATAAAATATTAAAATATATATTTAACATAAAATTAAAACATGTGTCTAATAGCTTACAATGCACTTTAATTTCTTATTCTATTATTTAAAATAACGTTAACATTTTTTTATGATTCCTTAGCATGAAGCCGAAGAAGTTAAATCAATATTCCTAGAAACTGAGATCCCGCAGCAGTCTCGAGTACTAGTTTCTGATTTTGCTGAAAAAAGAACGGATAGTCCAGAACTAAAGAAAAATCCATCAGTAAGTTTTTTGTTACTGATTTTAAGTATCAACGTACTAAGGTAGAAATAATGATGTATTGTCAAGTTGAACCATCAATTTTTCAGTTCAATAAACATAGTGGAATTTTGTTATCTCGTTGTATAAGAAGAAAAGGTGATTTATAATTTTACAGCCGAAAATATTAAACAAGTTTTTCTTAAATTGGGATACAGTTAGATAGTGACATAACCTCTAAAAATATTTTTTAAAAACTCGCGAAATTTGCGTGAAAATTCGTCAACGTCAACATTAGAACCTTTAAATTCTATATTTGGCTGACGATTGAAGAATAATTTCAAC
The DNA here is from genome assembly GCA_018236625.1 of Lasaia peninsularis. Taxonomy (NCBI): domain Eukaryota; kingdom Metazoa; phylum Arthropoda; class Insecta; order Lepidoptera; family Riodinidae; genus Lasaia; species Lasaia peninsularis. The sequence goes on from DVZL01000238.1 coordinate 13,059, forward strand.
AAGATACATGAAACAAAAATTAAATATTACAAATTCCTGACTATTCGATAAAATGACAAAATTTTAATTCAATTACAGTTGGTGGTGAGCGGAAAGATAACTTTGTCTTTGATACAAGACGCACCTCGGGATACGCCAGAGAGGGATCCAGGTAAGACAATGGTTGAAATAATCTAGTGGAATTGTTTTCATCATATCGTTATTTTTACTCTATATAAGTTTTGAGAAAAGAGTAGGACCAAAGATACCTCCCTAGAGCACACTTTTTTTTCTACCTAAATAATTCTATTGTAACCATGTACTCAAACCTATAAGTTAACGAATAAGGTGGATTTAAATACGACTTTAAATAATAATGTCGCACGGAAAGTTTAAACGCATTTTTTTATTATGGCATTAAATTGAAAAGTAACCGGATTTTCTGATGGTAAGAAATACATGTCGTTTATTGACAAAAAATAGTATCGACCGTCTGACTTATGGTAATTACGAAATTGTGATTTTGGTAAAGTTTTTGTAAAGGAATTTTTGTATTTCAGAATCGACGGTAGACGATTACACCACCGCCAGCGCTATGACCCAAGCTGCTGCCGACGTAAGCTTTTAAGATTTTACCCCACTACGCTAAGCAGACTCAGTCTGTTGTGTGTGTTTGTTCCTTTGTGCCTAAAGACCAAACGTCTGGCACGATTGGTTTTTATATTGCCACTGTTTAGAAGGCCATTAATTAAAATTCATAATTGCCACCAAGTGCCATATTGTAATAAAAAAAAGATAAGGTTGACGAAGTATTGTTGAACATGTATTTGAAAATTGTAAAGTTTCTCACTTGTTTGAATAGAAAATGAGAAAACGAATAACCAGTTACGCACTATTACCATCTATAGTATAGTGTCTATAAAAATCGTACGTAAGATAGTTAAAACTTATAAAAATTAAACATCTCAATAATGAAATTGCTTTAAACAGAAAGACGATATTTCTGATGAAGAACTGGAAGAAGTTGATGAAGAGATAGAGATAGAAGAGATCGAAGAGGAAATAGAAGTAGAAGAGGTTGAAGAGGAGGAAGAGGAAGCAGAGGCGAAAGTGTAGAAAAAACAACTAATGGGTTTACTGGGTACATACAATGTTTCAGATATATTGACCGCTTTAAAGGTTAACTAATTCATAGTTTCAAAATTTTGTCCAAATATTTTAAAAACATTTGACACCTTTAGTAACGGTCATTATACTGAAAGGTATATTAGTGGTTGAAGAAATCTGTTATATTTTGGTATTTTTTCTGTTAATTATATGGTAACTTTTTTCTTACCAAAATTATTACAAATTATTCGGTTAAGGATAATTTTTAAGGTCCAGACAACTGTCGAATTCCTTAACAGACATTATGTTATATTGTAAGGATTTTTTTTATAAGTAAGTGTATTTGGCAGTTGTCGGCGCTTAAAATATGTATCGATTTCAAAAATGTTATTTATATTATCATAATGTGGTTTAATAATATGTCTATTTTAGTATTCTCAATAGTATATATTGGTATGCTTAGAATATATAAAGTATAATAAAACTACAAAATATATAAATATTTAAATCATACTACAGAAGGACTACCCAGAATTGTTTAAATATTGAACAAATTAGGTCAAAATATTTGCTACCTTGATAATTTCAGTCATAATCTACACAACATTTCATTATAGTGGAGCCTCGGTAATCCGTAAAACGTTTTGCAGGATAATGTCGTACTAACGGATTTTTCGGATTATAGAGTACTGCCCAAGATCTTCTACTGTCAGGGCGGTTTTTATAATAGTACCCTCCAACTAATTATAAATCAAGGAATCTATTTCAACTACATCATTGTGCATATGTATAAACAACAAAGAACGCTCGCTAAGCTAATATTAGTAGTGCTCACGTGCAAGTTACAACATTCAACCAACAATCATAGGCGTGTCGGATTACAGAGGGCGCCGGATTAGGCCGGGTCCGGATTACCGCGGTTGCACTGTTACGCGGGTAGCTTACAATTGCAAATAATATAAACAAAATGAATTATTTTTAATAAGCATGGTGAAGAGGGAATAACTAAATTTAGTGTTTTAATTTCATACAAACTTTTCCTAAAAAAGCTTCCTATTCAAATTGGAGAAGTTACTGTTATGTTCGTGGATTTGAGATTTAACTCTGGTTACGTACTGGCTGGTATGATGTGGAATAAGACTTGAGTTATAATCAACTATTATTGAAGGCAGTGCGTATAAAAAAATGGGACTGGGAAGGCAGATAATGTATACGTTTAACTTGAGGAACAGTCGGGCTAACATGATGATGATTTTTATAGATTTGATATTAGGTGACTCCAATTTCTTTTCATAATATTGAGTAATAATGGATGACTGATTTCGTAACTAGTGTTCTTCCTGTGTTCGATATTTGTGCCAAAACTGCTTTTAAGTTTACAGCTATTTCTCTTTCATTAGTGTTTTTTAACAATTTATAATGATAATAATCGTTTTGCTATAAAAATGGATGAAATCGTTCATTTAGTTAATGTTTTATAGTATATAAAGAATTGACGCTCAATCAAGTAAAAAGAGAAAATGGCGCCCATTTTATTTTACATCGTCTAAATTTTTTTATTATAATATAATAATAACATAAACCGATTATAAGTTATTGTTGTAATAACGTAAACGAAAGAGAGGGACGGAACATATTATTGTATTCAGTTTATATACGTTGACAACAGATGTTTCATAGACATTGAAATTTGACACAACTAAAGAAATACTGTCTCTATTATTATCATTTAATTAAAATGAGACAGACGATGTGAAAAAGAACAGGCTTCATTGCATGATTGAAATTATTTAATCAATTTACTGACTGATTTCAGTCTATCAGAGTAACATTTTAGAATTATAAAATTATTTATTAGGTGATGTCAAATTTTATGGGAATGTATTGTGAGTCTGTATCAGCCAATTGTTTGGATTAATAATAATTTTGTATGAAATAGATTTTAAAATAGATTTTTTACCATTGTATTATAAATATTTATTGTTGTAACATAAAATGTGTTCAGTTTTGTCCCAAAAATAACCGTACGGTAGCTTTTAGAAATATGTACTTGGCATTTTTGTGCTATTAATCTCAGATTAAGTAGGTGATACAGCATCTGAGCTTCTAATTGTTAACATCCTTTAATAAGTTGGTTGGTTTAGTTTACATAAGAATATTTTGCATAAGATGGATGAAGCTTTGGAGCTATTAATAATTTTTTATTTCAATTGAAGATCTCCAAATTCTTAAATTTTGCTGTATTTTTAATTTAGCAAGCATAATTGCGTCTATACAATTTTTGTTAATATTAGCCAAGCCAATTATTTTTAATTCGCATACAGTTTTAAGGGACATTATTTGCTTTTTTCACTTCTGCTATAAATCAATTGGTATAAATCAAAATCATTGACAGTAAATATTTCATAGTAGCTAATTTAGTGAACTTCGTTGTACTAGATTCTAATATTTTGGTAACATCCAATATCAAAGCGTCTATAGGAGTTTCCTATAAACATTTAAATAAATTAAAACTATGATCTAATACTGATATTTTATAAACATACATATGTTTATAGGAAGCACTAGAAAATAACTTTAATAGTTTCTACATACGAGTCATAGGTGGCTCTGCTATATTATATGTATAGAGTATGATACCAATATTTATCACCAAATATATCCAATCCACTTGGTGATAATTCAAAGATGGAACTCTGTGTTTTTACATGGTTTACAACAATATATATTTATTATTATTATTATGTAGTTTTGCTGCACATTTTGTTTCCTTCTGCAACTGTGTGTCAAGTTCTGCATTTACATTGCTTTGTTTCTGTTTTATTTTTGTGTTTTTTATCTATTTATAAAATGGATTTATCGGAAAACATATTGTCTATTAAAATATGTTGTTTAAGAATATATTGCTGTTTTGTTAGCTTTTACATACTAACTATTGTTATTATAGTGGAGCTATTACACAAATTTTATCTAGAACATTCCTTTTCACGTTATGTGAACAGTGAAAAATATATTTATTTTTTAAAGTTTGTTTTAAATAAATAACATTTATTTTTAGCATTTTTGTTGTCAACCGCTTAACACTGTTTTATAATATAGGTGTAAGAATAAAATAATTTTTAACACACCATTTGTTTTCTTTTAACTCAACAGATAGTATTAACCGTGATAAATATGCTTAGTATATCTACTGATGTTTGATATTGCTGGTAATTTTGCTGCAGACAATTACTTATTTTAAGTTATCTCTATCTTCTTTTAACATAAGAAAAAGACAATAAAGCTTTAGTCCTGTCAGATTAGTTTGTATGTGACCAGTGACATTTCAGAAACGAATAGCGTCAGTGCTTGCCATTGTCGTATTCTGGTTTGGAGGGTAGGGTAGCCGGTAAACGTTCTCACACAAGAGGCTTACAATCCCAGCCTCAGGTTGGCAACGCACCATTTTCACCTTTGGTGTCTATAGGTGACGTGTATTTCTTGCCATCGGAAAATCCGTCTGCTTGTTTGCCTTTTAATATCATAAAAAAGATTACTTCGAAATAATGCGATTAAAAACACTTAACATTTATTGTATTGTCTAATTTGACATGATCAAAATGTTCTATCTCTTTCATTTTTTATTTGATTGTGAAGAGATAGCATGTATCTAAAATAAGTTTAATTAGCATGCAGATTTACCACCATTGTTGTGTTGTGGTTTGGGAGAAAAACACATCTTAGCCTCAGGCTAGAAATGCATTATTAACTTAACTTTGTATTTTGAGTTGGGCACATAACCTGAAATGCCTAAAATAAGCTGCCTTACTTAATCTTCATCTTATGGCATCTTAAGGCCTAAGCTTGGATAGGCTTTTTACCCTCCTGTATTACAGAAGTAAGACAACAGTTGCTCCATGTAAAATGGCACCCTTGTCAAATAACCTGGATTAGTTGAGCAACCCTTATATAATTTGATATATAAATGACCTTATCTCATTTGCATATCAAATGATATCAGGGACGGCTTAAGACACAGAATATTTAAATTTGAACATCAACTTCATGTCTAAATATAATTTGCTGCAGTGTCACTTTTCCATCTACTAGAACATCAACCCAATCAAGTAAAAATGAAAAAAAAAACATGAATATTTGTGTATCCTTATATTTCATAAAAACAGTAAATTAAGCATTCATTCTATGTACAGACTATGTTGGTTGTTTTGTAGATCTATTACTTGGTACCTGAAAAAAGATAATAATTTAAATTAAATCCAGTGTTATAGAAGGTGAAAATGCAAAAGTTAGTATATTTTTACTCTCATAGTTACAAAAACTACTTATAACATGCTACAACATAAGAATAGAGTATGGTAAAAATTTATATTGAGTCCATTCATCAGTACAATAAGAGTTTTGGATCCCAAACAAGATTTACACAAGTAGGTGCCTAAGAAAAAAAAAATGCTTTATAAATGTATAAAGTATACCTGTCTCAACTTGAAGTTTTATTTATTATATTAAGAATTGTTATATATAGTTATTATATACTTTTCTAAATAAAATCTTATCTTTATACAAAAAAGTATATTTCTTTGGGATAATCTCTAGAATTTCTAAATCGATTTTGATCTTATTACAGCATATACTTTGATCTCCTAAATGTATATTATAGCTTTTATCGCCTGCGGCATAGTGTAGACTATAGACGTGAACAATCACTTTCGCCAGGCCCCTATACTTTCGTGCCTAAGGTCCACTCGGTAAATCGATTTTATCAATCTAGCACACAGTTAGTGAAAATATATTTTTTGTCAAAGTTTGGTGCTCTTAACACATTTAAAGAGTGAGAGAATTATTCCATGTCACTGTTTATTTACATATTATATCAACTGGATTCAAGACAGTTAATTCAGTTTATTATACAGGTACATTTACAGGAAACAGTAATAGTGATGTTCAATAAGTTAACTAACCTGTAGTCCATGTTTTTTGACCTTCCAGATCCTTTACCAATGTCCAGTCGTGTCTCACAGATTGAATAGTTTTAGTAGCACTGTTGATTTCTGGGAAGAATGTGTAGCCATAGTCTACTCCCATCTTCTTCACAACAGCGGCCGCCCCGAGGACAACAGCCATGGGAATGGCACCAACGATCGTTTTTTGCCAGGCACCATAAACAGCGCCCGCCGCAACCCCTCCGAAGAAGTAGTTGTACTCATCATTCTTTCCTCTATAATTTTGCAAACCGTTTGCTGTTATTGTAAACGCGCTTGCCATTCCTACTAAGGGCCCAATAATATAGGCATATCGATAGGCTGTGTTGAAAATACCCTTGGTATGAGAATACATGGTTACATCCAATGTACCAAAAGCGAGGCCTGTCAGTGCAGCATATTTAGATGTTACGAACATCTTTTTATAAACATCGTGTCCCTCGGGAGTATCGTAATATTTGTAGTTTAAAAGCATTTTAAACTTTGTAAATTATTACACAACACAGTCTTTACAAAAGTGACATTGACATTTGAAATTTCAGAATTGGCTTGATTGACGGATAACAGATGTTTATATTACTTTTTAATTCTTTTTTTATCCCAAATGGGAAAGGTAAAAAAACTGAATCTATACAGCCACGTCTTTCGTATTTTATTTTTTCATCAATTATGGGATGCCCATGGAAGATAGATGATGAGATGATTCCATGGAAAATGGGACGACGGACTTCTGGTAAAATAGTGGGTATTTTACCAGAAATTTTGTGGTATTTTGGCGAGAACACGAAAGGACACTTTTCACTGCCTGATATCACATATTTCGACTGATGCTATATGTTTATATATGTTGTATGTACGTTTTAAGGAAAAAAAAATACCCCACCATTTTTACAAATAAAACACTAATAAAAACACAATTTTCGAAAAATAATATCTCATGTTGATCCGCTCCATTCCGCGTTCCCACCAAAACTCCACCTAGGTACTTTTTAATTTATACTATTATTAAATTTAATAATGCAATGACGATTTTATTGACTAATTTTGTACTTTTTTTTTAAAACAAAATTAGTCAATAATAAAATTGAATTATTGCTCTACATTTTAAGAAATTGTATTTTCATAATATGTTTTATGAGTCACTAAAATTTTTAGTTTAAATGATTTTTTAAGTAGGTATGTCATCTATTATCTTTATTTTATATACAATGAAGATCATTTTAGTAATTTAGAGATCAATTATAAAGACGGCTTGCAAAACCTTAGAAGGAACCTGTTTTAACATAGGTAATGAAAATGAACTTAAAAAAACTTGTAGTTGTCGGTTGTTGATTATTTTAATCTGTAATATGGTGTAGTTGAACTTTGAAGTTGTCAAAAGCACTAAGTATCAAAAATGGCGGCGGACGGTGACGAAGTGATTAGTGATCAGGAAAAAGTGCGAATTGTTTCGGATTTTATACTTCATTCACCTCCAGGCGAATTTAATGAAGTGTTTAACGATGTGAGAGTACTGTTAAATAATGACACGCTGCTTAAAGAAGGTGCAAGCGGGGCATTTTCCCAATACAACAAGGATCAGCTCACGCCCGTGCGTCTTGAAGGCTCTGAGCTCCACACCCTCATCACCGACCACAATGACCTTGGGGGTGGCAGATTCTTTGATCCCCGTTCTAAGCGATCCTTTAAGTATGATCATTTGCGTAAGGAAGCATCTGAATATGAACCATATGAACCCGATCGTGTCGCGGAGCCCTGGCGAGCAGCACTCGACCTGGAGTTGACTACGTACGTAGCAGAACACTACAAACATGGAGCAAGTTTGGTTGTAGGCCGCACTCTCGAATCGGGCTCTGTGGCTCTTGTGGCGTGTATAGAAGATCACCAATTTCAACCCAAAAATTACTGGAATGGCCGGTGGCGTTCAGTCTGGTCACTCACTGTAGGTGCTGGTGCGTCGGAGCTGCGTGGGATGCTTCGAGTGCAGGTACACTATTATGAAGACGGTAATGTCCAGCTGGTTAGTTCAAAAGAAGTACGTGCGCCTTTGGTGGCAAATGGAGAAGCGGCCACCGCTAAAGAGTTTGTTAGGATCGTATGTGACGCGGAGAACGCGTATCAGACTGCGATATCTGATAATTACAAGACAATGAGCGATACAACTTTCAAGGCTCTGCGGCGACAGCTGCCGGTGACCCGAAGCAAGATAGACTGGGCGCGCCTGGTGTCCTACACAATTGGTAAGGAGTTGAAGAGCCAATGATGTCCCGCCGCTGCGCTCTGAGCTGCAGCGTTGCTCCTCGCCTCTGTACATATTCACATAAGAGTAAATCTTGTTCAGATGTTTACCGGCTTCGAGGGCTGATGCACCGGTGCATATTTATCTATGAGTATAGAGAAATCGCTATAACTGTTAAATTTTATCGCATTTTGTTACTCTTATGGAAGGATATTGCTTTAGTGTCACTTGCTTCAAGTTATTTGAACACAAGAGTACTGTTAGTTTCAGTTGAAATCAAGAAAATAAAAATATACAATTATTTATAACACAAATTATGAACTTTGCTAATAGTTCAACTGCAACATTTGTAATAATCTGCAATTTCTTTATAATAATAGCAAATCCATGACATAAATATTGGATGACATCATTTTTATTTCACTTTATAAGAAATATAACTACTGTGTATTTATTATCTAAAATGTAATCCAAGCAGTGTAAAAGGAATTTTACTGTTTTTCTATTAGTTTATCTGTACTCTGTAAACTGTAATGAGAACTTAAAAATTTATATATAGTAAGTACATCACCTGCAGACACTACAATATGTACATACTGTTATGTTGTACAACTAGTTAATAAAACAATTCTTAGTTTTCAAATCCAATAATTAACTTTCATTGAATCCTGATCACACATTAGTCTTAGTCTTATATTGAAAAAAAAAACATTCTATGCAAATTTTATAAAATACTGAGCCTTTATAACTGTGTGTATTTCTGCAAACAAAAATGAAACATTTGCTATTATTATGAAAATAATAGGTTATTACAAGGGAATAAAGTTAAACTATGCTATTAAAAAACTATGAAATGCGTCCTTTATGTAAGCAATGTTTAAGTTTACCAAAACCTGCATGTCAATTAAGATACATACTACAAAATTCATAGTTTCATATCCATCCACCAAGTTTACGTTGAAACAGTATTATTTGTTAGTACAATTATACTTCTACTTATTCCTGTGTCGTGAGTATAAACAAAAAACTACCTATATATTATAAAATATTAAAAACTGAAAATGATGTAGCCTGGCTATATGTTTTTCCAAGAGGATTTTATTACAAGCACTTAAGTATAACAGCACATAAGGTCTAACACCTTAAATACAGGACACCTACACACATGCAGCATCTATAAGCCTCGATTATCTCTTGTTCTTCTGACAGTCTGTCTTATCCCATAAAAAATCCTCACATGTTTAAATTGATTGATCATCTAACAAACATGTGTCCCATGCACTTGCATTGCAGTGTGTTGCCATTTTATTGTATTCAAATAGATTTCAAAAGAGTTTATTATGTTGTCTTACGAATAAGTCTGGGGTTCTTTTCCTCACTCATATACAGTCTTTGGTTTGCATAATTCAGGGTAAGTTGAGGTATAACTGTACAAAAATTGCTTGCATAATTTGATGTGGTGATTGGACAGAGTTAGGAGTCAAATGGTGCATTTAATTGTAGTAAATTTTAAAAAATGTCCACATAGCTTTAATGCGGATTATTTAAGCGTTAAGCACAATGTTTGTTTTTATCATATTGTGGATGTTGCTCAATGCAAAGGATATAGCTGATAAAATATTTCCGTACGTTTAGGGCATTGAGATTGTATGAAAGCATAACTTTTTATATCTATGTAACTTTATGCTAATAAGGATTATTTTGTAATTATTATTATAATTTAAAGAACGTACATTAAAACTTCAAGTATTCTGTAATGTATGATTGAAATTCATTTGAATAAAAATATATATTAAAATGTTGCTAATAATTCTTTTCTTTCATTTAAATTTTTAATATACCATCAAAATTAATATATGTTTCTATATTTTATGTAATATAAATTAAATTAAGTCATTTATTTGCTACATCGAATTAGGACAATTATTATTATGCCTGTAATGGTAGGGAGGTAAAATGTACATACTCAATGTACCTCCTCTGCCTATCTTCAGGGCAATGGCAACATAATTAAAAAATTATGCCCGTGGATAACTTAAACATGACATTTTCATGGCAATCCAAGCCAAACCATCGAATAATCTATTATGAAAATAAAAATTTCCTTAGCACTATTTTTGAGTCAACAAAATACACTTAAAGCAAGTTTTGTTTTCCTTACAATAATAAAGTATTGATTAATTGACATAATGGAAACAACAAAAATTAGATTATCTGAGTATTTACCCTAGTCTAATAATAGAATTAAATCTGTTCCTGCTGTTACAATCCATTTGAGTATCTATTGTTTGATTTTGAAATAAAAGATGAAAGTAAGAAAAAAGAAAAAAATCCAATTGGAATATATTTGGCACTAGGCCTGGAACAATTCTGAAACAAGACAAATGATGTTAATGTTTTATATTTTTGTGCCACAATTGTCTTACAGTTATGGCATCTGCACATTTGGTTAGCACAATGGCTTATGAATATGATTTTTAAGGGGCCTGTTAAAAGTTCACTGTCTGGAATCATCTTTTTAAAATCATGATAATAGGTCTAGGTATGTATTTTAATCTATACAAATAAATTAAATTGGAGTATCTGTATGTAATTTACTAAATTAGCACATAACAAAACAACTATTTTTATAATTTTTGTCTGTCTGTTTGTTTGTACTCGCTAATCTCTGAAACGGCTGGACCGATTTTGACGGGACTTTTTACTGGCAGACAGCTTATGTAACAAGGAAAGGCTTTTTTAATATTTTTTTTTAATTTTATTTTGGAAATGTATAAAATAAAATAAACAAAAACGCGGACGATGTCGCGGGCACAGTTAGTTAATTATATATTATGTGTATTTTTTTAATTGTTTTATAATATTATTTAGGTACTGGACTATTTGCATAAATGCACCCAAGTTTGTTAATCCCTACTAATATTATAAATGTGCAAGTAACTGTCTGTCTGTTACGTTTTCATGACCAAACAACTGAACCGATTTTGATGAAATTTGGCACAGAGATAGATATGACCTTGAGGAAGAACATAGGCTTTTTACCAACTACAATAAAAAGAGTGTTTATTTTTACGCAAGTCGGAAATTTTCTGCCCCCAGAAAGTTATCCGAGTCACTAAAACAATTCACGCGGGCGAAGCCGCGGGCAGAAGGCTAGTTTAGACTAATTAGATGTTCTTCATAATGTGTGTATCTACAGCTACTCCATCGATGGGCAAGTGATCATTCGTTTTTTAACTGCCTGTGCTTTGTTTATCTTGTGTGTAGGTAGGTACCTATATTATGACAAGAAACATTTTAATATAAAGTAGTTTTCTTCAAATGTAATACAAACAAGCGTATTTTCGTCAAATACACCATTAGCTAGATAACAGCTTGTAGCATCCGGTGACAAATTATGAGTCACTTGAATGTTTTACGTAGTTAATACCAGGTAAGCTCTAAACAGATTTGAGTAGGTAAGGAACTTAATTTAAAATAGCTACCTACCTACTATATTTTTTTACTGTTATTAATGTTGATAATATGCGATTGATACCATCGCATTAAGTAATCTAACTCCTACAGTATTAATACTCGTCATTGTAGTGTTCCACTTAGGGTAGGAAATATATTAATTACGATTTACTTTACATTAATTAAGATTTTTGTACAGATCCGCATCCGCGGATAGACCATATGCCTCTCTCAGGCAGCTCTTAAGAGGCGAGCATAGGTTGACTGGGTCACTACCAACATGACTACTAGTGGTAGAGTGCTGTGCAGTAACTCGTCCGGGTAGGGATCCATCGCCTTACTTATTCCTGCCGCCATTAGACATTGTCATGTTCCAGTCCGGTAGATTTGCACATACGGTCTTCCAGCCCGACCACAGGCAGTGAGGCTCCAACAACATTTATGGTGTCTATAGGCCTCAGTTGTCTCTTACCATCAGGAGACCCGTGTGCTTGTTCGTTGTCTTGTCTCATAAAAAACCTTCACCCGCGGATGTAAAAATATCTAGGTACAATCCTAACGTTCCTGATGCAAAAAATAAACAAGCAATATTTTAGAAAATCGGTTCCATGTTTTAGGAATTATAGAGTTACATGAAAATAAAGAAAAATTTTTTGTTCAATAAAATATTATTTGTTGTACAACTTTCTAACTAATCAGGGTTTATAAGATACAGCCTGGTGATAGATAGACAGACATCGGAGTCTCAGTCATAGGGTACCGTTTTACCTTTTAATTTTAGTACTGCTGCTCCCATACAACAACCGTGACTTTTTTGCCGTTTTTATAGATTTATGGTTATGGTACGGTACCATTACCTGACATCAACCTCTTGCGCTAAGCCGACTCGCACTTTTAATCCTTTTAAAATAACAAACACAAAAAATGGCAAAATGTTTATCTATACATCTTTACTTACAAATAAATAAAATTGGAGTGTCTAATGTCTATATGTAATATTAAAATAACCCCTTTTTACTAAGTACCTACATGAACAATATTTTTCATAATTTTTGTTTGTCTGTTTGTACCCGCTAATCCTTGAAACGGCTGGACCGATTTTTACGGGACTTTCACTGGCAGACAGCTAATGTAGTAAGGAACGGCTTAGGCTACTTTTATTTTCGAATTTTATTTTAGAAATGCATAAAAGACAGTAATTAAAT
>DVZL01000239.1:0-26011 GCA_018236625.1 Lasaia peninsularis
AGGCTACTTTTTAACCGACTACATTAAAAAGAGGGTATGTATTTACGCGATTAGTATTATAAGTCGGAAAAATGTCTTTTCTTTGAAAGTTGTCTGTATTATTAAAATAATTCACGCGGGCGAAGCCGCGGGCGGACAGCTAGTATCCTATAAAAAAACCCACGAATTTACTGGGTATACCTACATTTTTTGTTAAGCTTCTTTAAAATGCTCGCATCAAACACTTCTTTGAGATGCAACGTTTTCCGGTTTTCCTCCCCTCCAACCAATAATCAGAAAGCAGCACCAGGTCGAGGTTCAGTGTCCCGGGAGACAGCCTCTATTGTTGGCGTTGAAGATAGTCTCACCCAGTTAAATAATAAATTCTCGGTTTGAGCACAAAGTTCGGTGAAGTTGTAAAATAGCCACACGGTTAAGGAAAAAATTTGTCATTTATAAAAAAAGATGGAACATTTAGTCGCAGTTAACACTTTGCAAGTATCAGCTGTGATCTCTGACAATAAAACCAAGAGTTAAAGTAAGCGAATAAAAGACTTTTTAATGAAACAAATATATTTCATTACGAAATTAATTACCCAACAAATCCATTATCAACACGTTGTCAAACCTTTTTCAATTATAATAGGAAAATGTGCCTTTTTTAAAGTGCCAAATATTCTTTAACGCGCTCTAAAATGTGGTTACTATATATGAGATCATGTTTATAATGGTAAAATTCGCAGCCCCTTCGTCCAGTAACCAAATTTTAAAGCTAAATTTTAATGCCTAACGGTAACACTACAACACACACATTTATGCACATTTAGAAATTTTGTAAAGTGTTTTTTGTCTTTTTTTAAATTTTGGAGATCCAAGACATTTAATATAATTTTGCACATCAATTAGAAACAATATACACAATAGCAAATTTTAGAAATGTGGCGCAATACACACCCAAAATATGGAATTACATCTAAGTTATTTTGGACAATGGACACGATATTTAAAATAAAACGGACCGTTTTTTAAAAACCAAAGTCAAAAAACATTTTCGATCTGTACTCATGACTTGAAATTATTAATACCTAACCATTCTTGTCTATGGAATACATTGTATGCAAAAACAATTGCAGATTTTCAACTTCTATGAAGGAAAATCCGAAATTCATTTTAAATACGATATACTTGTATACGTTTCTAGTAAACAGGAACGTTACAAATGTTATACGTACCAAAGTTAAATGATTTAAATAGTACTTAAAAGTCTTTTTGGTTAAGTTAATTTTAAATAGAAATCTGAGCAAGATGTTTCAAGCATCTAATTCTGTTTTTTTTCCCTTATAACTTTGGCTCTAAGATGGTCAGACATTAATAAATACAGATAAATTAACGGTAACGTTAATCGAAAATGTATTTTCAACCTTAAACTTATCGAATAAAATAGTGAAACTTGTTTATAAAAGTTAAAAAGTTCATGGTAAAACTATAAAACAGGTCTATCTGATCAACAGTAATAGTTATCTGAAATACACCAGTAAAAAAAATATATTATATGATATAACAGTAAGTATGTATTATAACTAGTGTTTGCTTAGTTATTTTTAAATGTACTTACTTGGTTTAACTTAAAAAAAACTTATTCCTGTCAAATTTATGATTAGTTTCACTAATTGTCCGCAATATTGCTGTGGGACTTGCGTCATACTAAATTATTGGAATTATCAGGTGGTTAACAAATTGGTATCTGACCATCTAAAACAACCAAGTAAGTATATTTTCCACAACCACGGCAAAACTATATTTCAAAGAAATTCTTACACTATGTGTCGAAAATGAGACTAATAATAGTAAAAGACACAAGTCTTCTCATGGCTTTGTGTTAACAGCTTAAGAATTGTACATTTAATGTATATTACCTTCACATAATATCATATTCTACGTCATCAATGTAAATCCATAACTAATAAGGCCATAAAACAAGTCAACACACATTAAAAATAAAAAAAGCGACTTTTGAAGTCAGCATTGAATAAATATTGACTAACTATGATTAATTATCTATTATATAAAACTCAAAATGATAATGTAACATATTGAAACAAATGTAATAATTTAAGAAAAACAACGTCACTTAATAAATACTTCAATGAAAATGCCGGACTTTTTTTTTAGAACATTCACTATCTTAAATTAAAATTTCGACTAAAATTATACGTTCAACAACCAAAGAATTGATTCGAATTCCTAAAATATTTGGTTTCTATGAGACACGAAAGACCAACGATCAATTTCATTTATAAAATACTGGAAAAATAAATCTTTATGTACCTAAACCAAATTATTGCTGATGATTTTATATTATTATGTAACTTTTTATATTTATTACCTATGGAAGCTTCAATAAATAAAATGTCTCTGAAGAACAGTTTCTATCACATCTTGTCACATTGTAGCACCACGCAGTTAATAGACCCATCTACAATAACTACACTTACCTCTATTCATTGTTTGTATATGGACACGTATAAAAATGAATACATCTGAAAAATAATTTAAAATTGGTATATAAAAACATTTTATACAAGTATGTTTAAAAATTAAATAAACTCTCTTATTATTTCATATAGACTATTGAAATTGTGTTTTGGCTTTAATAATATTAAAATCAATACCTATTTATTAATATTAAGTAATTATTGACTGCGAAACTTCTGGCCTACATTACTTCTACCCGAAAATCAGTCTACTTACGATCGTTGGCTAGGCTGTGGAGAGAAACATCTCTTAGTACATTATACGGTTTCAACTTATAGTATTATCACATTGATTGCAATCACCATAACAATCAAAGGTTACATTTATCCTAAGTCCAATCTAATATTACTCAAACATGGAATTAAAATTCGGGGCTTACATAGCGTAGATTTACGAGTGGTGATTGCTGGGAATAGTTTTAAGCCCATGGGATAAAAAAATAAAAAACTTTGTTCATCTTTGTCATTCGATGGTAAAGTTTCCATATGCACACCTCAATATAAAAGGGAAAACTTGAGTGATCAAATAATGTCTTAAAATCTGTTGAGATTTTGATATTATGATATTGATTGGTACAGTGTGCACTTTTGTCTATGGTATAAGTATGGACAGTAATCAAATAATCAGCCGTTAATAAAGTATCCCTGTAAAGGCCGTTCGCTTAGATAGTGACGATGCTGACAATAGTGGTGGACGTACGTCGCGAGTGACCCCTTTGTGTACGCGGCGACATCTTTTGACTCGTGCACGTTACACGTTTTGACACGAATGGGATTTAAACGATTATTTAATTATTGACCGTATTGCTTGTGGGTGGGGCAATTATATTCCTTATTAAGAGAGCATTTTCGAATGACTCCGATATAGATTGAACAATATAATAAGTATAAAACATGTTTTTTTTCTTTAGTTGGAGTTGTCATATTTAAATATTAAAACGTAAAAAACATACTTAAATTAAGTTGTATTCATTAAAATTATTCCAGTTAAAATATTATCGTTACTGTGGACGGAGATGTAATATGAGGCGTTATAAAGCAGTAATTGTGCGTAAAGTCAATTAATAAACACATTATGATCCTTAAATCATAAAAAAATCCTAATATCTCTCACATCGCTGTAACTAGAAAATAAGTTATAATAAATAATGCCCACAAGTTCACAGTCTGCGGTAAATTAGCGTAAAACGCTTAATAGCAATTCAGTTAAAAATAACGATTATATTTTTTATGTTACAAAAAGTGAGGAAAAATGATTTTTTTAAAATGAACGTCACTTAAGTTCTAATATATCACATTCGTCCTGGTTAGCACATTTCATACATAACGTTGCTGTGCTCGACATGATTTTAAATTTGAATTTTAAATTAGAAGTATCGCTATTTATACATCAGAACTTATTTTAGATGAACATATTATTATAAAAAGACCACACCAATTTAACACTACAAGAATTTAATATAATCACTCAAAGCTACCGTGCAATATTTTGCGAAATCTCCGCACGCAATCATATATATATGGAATCAAAAATAAAACTGCATTCGGTTTTAACACAAGAAAACATATTAAGCTGCCCAGGAACGCGACTAGAAATATTGCAATTTTATAACAATTTCAATTCAAAACGTAGTAAAAAGCTGAATATTCATATATGAGGCTCGGGTGCTATATCGTTAATTCCAATGGTATCTCTATTTTAAATAGATAAATTTGCTCGCTATATGAAGTTCGGCATAAATATTGACAGTATCTTTTATCTTTAAAGATACTTTGAGTGATTTATCTTACATTATAAGACACTAATTACACCACAACATCGAATAACTACCGCTGATATATTAATAAAAAACAGTCAACATCAATTTTGAATAGTTATTTTTTATAATATAAATTTGACATTGTCAAGAATATCTACATATGCACAGTACCAAGGAGTTTGAAAACTTTATGTTACCGCGATATTCATTATCAAATGTAAAAATTGCAGCGGAAAAGAGACTGGTAGTACTAGAAAATAGCTAAGCCATGGAAATACAAAAGACACCGAAATGAATGTTAGCTACAAAATTAACAACAAAACAAACTTCAAGTAATACCAATCTCCTTCTCAGCTATACGTACATTCACATTTGGACACAACTACCTATACGCCAATACAACATACACGAATTTGGGATGAGAGTATTCGGTAACAAAATAAAAAATCCAAGAGTATTGCTTTTCATTTATACTTAAAGTTTTCTACTACCTAATTTTGACTTATAATTTATATCCCTCTGGCGTTTTTATATTTATCTTATAATTTATTATAAAAAACATCTTTTACTGTAAGTTTTGTTTTAACAATATAAAATTAAACAAAATAATAAAAATAACATTCCCTACTCCCTCAGAATTATATTAATATGACAACAGCTCTAACTTAATAAATTACACTAAACTCCTTGCATTTCCTGTGTTTTCGTTGCATTATTGCGATCTACTTAGACATAAATTGAACTCAATATTTATAACACTGTAAAAATTTCCTTTCCAAATAGATTGACACTGATAATAATGTAACAGATGCGAAATTATTTATTAGGTACAAGTTTGTATCAAAATTAATTGATAAATTATTATTAAAACGCAAATTCTTCTCAATCTCAAATGATAAAAAAGTACGCCACATTAAATGGTCTACTGTGACCATAAAGCTAAAAGATACTTTTCTGGTGATTCAATTCCTAACATAAGCCTGTGCAGAATACATAGTATTTCTGACTCACCCTAGATTGGCTATACTCTTTCTGCCAGTCGTGTGGACCTGATAAATACAAAACAAAGAGGCAGGTCTATGTTAGGGAATAATTTCGAAATAGTCGCTTTAGCTTCATAGTTCTGACTATCTGAAAAGGATTTTCAGAATGTTATCAAATTACAATTAAAAAATGAGTTTATAGACTTTTAGACGTCTGCAGCAACTGCCAGTAAAACAACTGGAATCATCGCCCTGTTGCAAGTATCCGTTATTGTTTTATTGGAAGATATACGTAGTAAAAACTTTATTGAGGATTCAAATCGACATTCGAAAAATCGTACGTCTCCAATTATTCTAATATTAATAATGTATCAGTTTCAAATGTTAAAAAGCTTTGTACTTATAATTAAACAGTTCTGGTACAATTTTTTTAAATCTTTTTATTATAGTTATCTCCGAAACGTCAGATAGGTGATGTTTTGAAGAGTAATTTAGGTCATTTGTTATCCCCATCACTGACATGGTTCCCGGGGTATATCTTGTAACCGTTAATCCATATTTCAAATATAAATGCTAGAGTTTGTAAAGATACAACAAATTTATAAGGTACCTATTTTAAAAGATTATAACAACAAAACTAATGTGTTTAAGGTATACTTGATATTGAGATATCATAAGGTTCATATTTGTATTAGTAATAAGTAATAACACACGCAAACTATGCTCGAGCATTTTTACTTGATCAAGACGCTGCCCTCTGGCGACATGCCAATAAATGGAGTATTGCGTGATACTGGCCACTTTTTCACTCGCGTGCTGTGCACATCACTAGCTGTCACATTATAACGCATATTCGAACAAAACGGTCGGCTTATTTTTGTGTATTGCGCACGTTTTATTACCAACAATCAGGAAAGAAAATAGATTTTATTTTTCCATAGTTAAAGTATTCAGGCTAAGATCAGTTAATTATCCTCCTTAAAGTTTTTACTAACCAAAACAGTATAATATTATGGTCCTCTCCACCTACAACGTGCAAGTCGATAAAAAGTTTATTACCTTTTTAGTCACTTAAAAATACTAGCCCGCCTATTTTGACAAATAAGACTTTGTGTTTGCTTAATTAACTTTTAATTGACTTGTTATAGGTACTTAACACTTAGCCCCTTTAAAATATCTGTACAGACTGTATAAATTTTGATTTATATATCTGTATATAATTTAAATACATATATGAATTAAAATGCATACCAAATGTACGCAATGCATTTATGACGAAAGTAAAATTTTCTTGACACGTGTTACTATTTTATACAGCTCCGTTTTTTATTCCTGTTATAAACAATACAAATATTTCATAAAAATAAAGTTATAAAATAATTTATTCTTAAATTTTATTTAATATTACGTTTTTGTTGGCTTGTATATATATGTATAAATAATATCACATTATCGGCAGTTTGTTGTAGGTTATATATATTTGTAGAGGAGCAATAGGTTCGGGCAAGTATTTTCTATCTAAAAAAATTACTCTCTGTACAATTCGACCGATAAATCTTAACTACTCTGAAGTTAATCGTCACCAACTCGTATGTGATCTCATGAACGATCTGAGCAGCCGATTGGTCAGATTTCAGATACAATAAGACACATAGTAAAATGTTGCCAACAAAATGTTCCCTTCGGCATCGACTTAATCATTGACTAATGTAAAACGAAACCAGTTGAAACCATCTAGATGAATTAGTTTATCTACTTCAGTGTTTATTTTATGAGGTACATATTTTGGCACAGAGAGATTTCTTATTCTAAAATAATTAATATATCTAAATGTTAAAATTACTATAATTACATAAAACATTTTTCGATGTTCTAAAACTTGTTGACTGGTCTTAATCGTATGAATCACAGCATTTTGCATTCTCCTACTTACCTATCGTCACCACTACAATTTTTCTAGTTTTTTTAATGGAATGATTGAACTCTTATTATAATCCACGTGAGAAATCGAATTTTTTTTCTTCTATACATTTTTAACAAAATTCAATAACTATCAATTTGAGATCCTTTTCTTTAAGAACTGACCATGTTCAAAAACTATCAATTTATGATTTTTTTTTTAAGAACTGACCATGTTTGAGAATTTAAACTTAACATAAATAACTTAGATCAATGTTTTAAGATCCAGAAGTCAAATTTGTAGTCTAATTCGTAGTGTGACTTAATGTAAAATATCCATATTTATCTGTACATGGAATCTATTGAAATTCATTCCATACATTACTGGCAATTGAATTAAAATAGAAAATTAATAATCTTTCATTAAAACTATAAATAGATACCATTCCGAAATGAAAATAATTTAAAACTCTATTCCTTAGACTTGTTTAAATATATCCACAATAAAATTGTAAAGTTTATAAATCTTTTAAAAAATATCCAATTTGTTAATATAAAATGACTCGGGCATTATGTATAGAGGTATGCGAAGATAGGTTAGGGGACGGCGATCAGCGCGCGTTGTGCACGTGCGTGGTCAGGTGCTTGGACAAGTAGTCGGCGCGGGCAAAGCATTTGCCACAAGCCTCACAGTGGTAAGGCCGCTCGCCGGTATGAATGCGTAAATGACGCGTCAAGTCACTTTTCCCTCCAAATGCCCTTCCACAAAACAGACACACAAAGGGCCGTTCGCCTGTGTGTTTTCGGACGTGTAATTTCAAATTCTCCTTCGATCTGACGCATTTCCCGCAAAAGGGACACGCAAATCTTCTTTCTCTGTCTCTTTGGCGATCGTCGTTTTGCAGGAATCCTAAGATTCCGGAATGTGAACTTGAACTCTCGAGTTTATTATCACTGCGCGATTCACTTTCGGAGCTATCGGCCATCGAACTAACGCTAGCGAAAGATACGGGTACACATCTTCTCGGTACCTCATCGGTTGCAGATAAATCTTCTTTTTTCTCACCCTCGGTGCTAGAATTTCTGCAATCGGTAGAATCATCAACCGTTACAATTGAATCGGACGGACCATTTGAATCCACTGTGCTGTCTTGTTCTGCGTCACCGATCACTTCAATTGGCGGAGATCTTGTTGTTTCGGGTCTGTGTTTCTTTTTCATGGATAAATCCATTTCACCACATTGCCCTATAAGAACCTCATTGGTGCTCGAAACTTGATCAATTGCATCTGGCTGGTCAGAGTTCTTAGTGTGGAGTCTTTCTAGAGTGTGATTTAAACGGTGCTTCTTGAAAGATTTGAGGTAGCGAAATTGCATGCCACAAACATCGCAAGTAAATAATTTATCTGCTGGTAATCTAGCTCGGTGATTTTGTTCTCTATGCTTTACATACGCAGATCTATATCGGTAGCTTTGACCGCATTGTTCACAAACAAAAGGTTTGTCTTCGCCAGGGGCCTGTGAAGAATGTTGTAGCGCAGCATGGCGCTCTAAAAGCCATGTCGAAGGGAAGGATGCCAGACAAACACCACATCGACGTCTTTCAGTATGAAGCAGGTGTCGAGTTTGATAGGCCATGCAGTCGTCACTGAGGTACCTGCGCAGACGACACGCTTGCAGGGCGAGCAGCGGTGACCACAACGGCAGTGCAGTTGGGCTGCGAGGAGGTATCGGGCTGGGTAGGTTTGGTGATCCACACGTCATGTCTAGACACATCTGAAAAGAAGATAAGAAATTAAGCCATGTTTTCAAAATATATTTAAGTGTTGATTAATACCAAATATACGTACCAGTTATATTTTCAGAAGAATTTTAGCGGTTATTAAATAAAGTACTTGGGAAGGTCAAAACATTAGTGAATTATAAAAAATGGAGACCCAAGCTGAAGCATTAATTAATTAGATAATTAGTTATATTCACTTTTTTATACACAATAAAAGAATATTTTTTTGTAATGGTTGTAGAGCTTTTATTTGTCAAAATTGTATTTTTACAGCTATGATATGCTTATATTTGTTTCAAAGTTACAATGATCAACAGCGAAGGATCTATGTACTGTTGCATTTACAATTGACGAAGTACCGATTCGATTCTCGACCGATCTGTAACTATATTTCAACAAAACCATACTGCTCTTTGTTACAACATTATGTATTATTAATAATGTTAAGGCAAAACAGATTTACTAATCTAAAATGTCAACAATGAATATTAAATAAAACAGTATTAAGGGAAAATTGGAAATCCCTCAAGGAGGAACAAACCAATGTATGCTACATATATGGACATACGTTTGAATTTGCTGAATAAATATCATTTGCTGCATAATATACATAACGTTTGATGCGTATCGACTTTCATGCGACTGATGGAGATATTTTTCATTTACGCAAGTAATTGATGTTTATAATCAGTAATAATTATAAATAAAATAATATATTTGCAAAATATGTTGGTATAATTAACATATATAATTAATACTTTTTGTATCAAACATATTTCACAAAGAAATAATTTTTAACTATCCACAATTAACGCTTGTACATTATGATGCTAATGAGAAATAACTTATGCAACTAAATAAATTATATTAAACAAATTACAATTAATAAAACAAATTGTACCAATATTCAATAATTAATACACCTACAGGAACTTAGAAAAATTGCAATATAAGTTCTATATTTAGGTATGCCACTTAAAAATTAATATAATCACAACTAACCAGTTTCATTCGCCGCGTTCCAAGCTCTCATAATGGATAAAACTTAACTTTATTATCTAAGTCTATACGAATAATCTATTGTCCTAGTATTGGTCGTCAAAATAATTTTCCATCGCTCTGTTTATGTATATAATATATATATATATATATATATGTTCAGGAGATTGGAATGCGCTAGCTACGGAGTTGTCTCAAAAGATTCTCGTAACTCGGATAAACATAGCGTCACATATCATAACGCAACCTACAATTTTCACCATAAAATTACGTTTTTCACTAGAATTCTTCTCCTACATAAACTATGTATATTCCGTGATTTGCAGCCTTTAGGTATATAAGTCTTATATAGGCAAGAGGCACTCTAAATATAAAACTGTGGTCACAATTCATGATATAAAAATGAATCTAAGCGGTATACTATTTTATTTGCACATAACGCACATTTTACGAGACTGTCTTAAGACATTTAGTTGTCACTAACAAAAGCGAGGTTTACACGTTCTTTGTTACTAAAAGCAACTTATATTCATATACATTTTAAAACTGTTTATATATCCTTTTCAATTTAAACTACTTGTAGATCCCTTTTAGTGGTTGAGTTTGAATAGTATTAAATTAAAGCACTCGTGATAATAGTGCGATCAGATAACAAAAAAATAGGCCATGTGAGAGCATGAGGGATACCGTAGCTAATCCGTCAAATATATAAACAGCAAAGCTTTTTAAATATTTTAGCAGCATATAATTAGTTGTTGTTTGCCGACAACCAATAGATGTATGTACGTGAATATCACGTTTGATTTATGGGGGCCCCCTTAAATATTAATTTTATTGTTTTTTTAATATTTGTTTTTATGTGGGCAACAGAAATACATCCGGAAATTTCAATTATCTTGCTAACACGGTACATGAGGTACGGACAGAACAGACGGACAGCGAAATCTTAGTACTCTAAAAATGCCTCTCTTCCACAACTTAACTTCATAGACTATTGGGCTATGTTTTGTATTGCAGAGGATATAAGAACAGTTTCTAAAACATCCTAAGACAGTATCCTCCTGTGTGCTAGGTCTTAGATATTAAACAACTCGTGCTAGTCTCACTTTACATGCTTCGTAGGTACTCAGAAAACATATCTACATGAATGTGACATAAGATTGCAAGTATATATGTAATATCTTATTTTGTGCTAACGCCATGTGAACTTTGTGGATTTCGTGGCTACAATTGTTAACATTTGAACAACTGCACTTTGGGGTCGCATAACTATTGTTCGTTTGTTATAATACATTAACTATCAATCTTCTATATACATGTTAATACATAGAAATATAATTATAACAATTTTATTATTTAATTAATAAATAGTACCTCTGAATGTTAGGAAATAAAATATCATTTAAAACTGCATTCTGTTCTATTATAAAAACTATTATGATAAAAACCACTCACAAACTTGTGTAGTTGCAACTTTATTATTTATTTAATTATTGCTATTAATTTATGTTAATTGTAAATATTAAATCTTTCTTAAAATAAGAGAGGAACATTAATTAAGGTTTTCAATATTGCTATAAAGTCTGGTAACACTCGACTCCGAAAATTAAAAACAGTGCAGCTTTTCAAATAGCAACATCATTGTATCACTTATAATAATCTTTTACAATAATTCAATCACTATATCTCCTGAGAGTAGCGCATCTATCAATCTATCATCTAAATACGCTTAACATGAGACTTTTAATAGCAGACAAAAATTAATGCATAAATTTATAATTAGCTCCTAGATACACAGAAATATAAAACTTTCTATTTAAAAACAATAATACATTATTATTTATAAGTGTTCAAATTTACCTCAATCGAATTATGTAAAAAAAATGTCTAAACAAGGCATTGTCAGTAAATTTCAACACCCATCTCTATGGAATGTTTGTAGAGCCATAAGGTACTAAAATCTTTGCACTAATCGACCGGTTTTGTAAAACGAGTTCGTACACAAATACTGCCAAATCTATGCCTACTTAACATTACCATGTGCATTTGGAAGAGCTTCCTATAAACACTACCACAGCGTATTTTATCATCAGTCGAAATTAAAAACAAATCAATGCTACGGGTAGTATAGCGGTATATACAACGCCCACCATCTTTTTATATTTATTATATACCTACAAAACGTAAATAATTATCATCTTAATTATGGAATCGCCGAGGAATGTCGGGCTTATGGTGTTGTTTGAAAAAACCAGAAAGGCGTATGAAGCAAGTTACGACAATACACTAAAATGCATTTCTACTACTAATTCTTATAAGAATATTTGGCGTGAATAAGATATGCGTAGATAAGCATTAATATCTGAATTTTTGAAATAACATTTCAAGGATCAATAAAACGAAACATACTTATAGCATTTTTGTCAAATATTTTTTTAAACAATAGTCTCCGTGAGTATAAATGATAAATATCTCTGGACAAGTTATACAAACTGATCTAACTCCAAAGTAAGCATATTATATGCTTGTAGTATGTGCGACGATTCTAATACATAGAAATACTTAAATAAATTTATTATTTATTAAATATCCTGAACTGGAAATACAGACATCACAGAATTCGGGAATCAAACCCGAGCCTTGCGCTTGATCACTGGCGTTAGGCGTGTACGCTAACCCCATAACTAACTAGGCAGTCAAATCGGTATGTAATTGTTAGAAAATATATCTAAAAATGTCAAACTAAAGTAATACAAATTTTAAAATGGCTGTCTGACACAAATATATGTTTCGAGTGGGGAAATTATACAAATGTACTAGCTGTCCCGGCGAACTCCGTACCGCCCGTATTTTAAGATATGAAAATAGATGTTGACCGATTCTCAGACCTACCCAATATGCACACAAAATTTCATTAGAATCGGGAGAACCGTTTCAGAGGAGTTTGGCGACAACCACAGTGACACGAGAATTTCATAAAGTAGAATACTATTCCAAAATATAAAAAAATATAGACACACAGCCAGACAGAATACATCTATTTTAAAATCCAGTGTAATTTGTTTCTTTGGCATTCCTATTTTCACTACAAGACCGAACTATCATCATTATATGAATTTAAAATGGCGATTTCCATCTGTATCTTGACACCTACCGAAAGCTTTATTTTATTAAGTAAGCGTAAGCAATGAGATCCATTGATTTTTATTCCAATATATAAGTTTAAGAAGAAACGTGAAACAATATTTAATGAAATCATACACAGCTCGAAAAATTGGCGGGTTTTTTTCTTTTTACATTTAAATACTAAACGTTACCAGCCAGTTATATTTGATATTTCAAAAACAAACCAAGATGCGTCCTTACCTATAAATATCACAGACCTTTTTCTAATTACCATAAT
Organism: Lasaia peninsularis; assembly: GCA_018236625.1. Classification (NCBI taxonomy): domain Eukaryota; kingdom Metazoa; phylum Arthropoda; class Insecta; order Lepidoptera; family Riodinidae; genus Lasaia; species Lasaia peninsularis. Next base: position 13,340 of record DVZL01000239.1, read on the forward strand.
ACTTTCAAAACAATTAGTCCAATATACTAATAATTTATATTTAATTATTTCCTACTTTAAAAATGTTAAAACACCTACATTCGACCAACATATTATTTATAATCTAATTAATCAATCAATAATTTCCTAAACAAGCATTTTTTTATCTTCCAAAATGATATGTAGGTAGGTACGGTTTACCGAAACATTAAGAAAACATTTATATCTATCGACTAGTATATGAATGTTCCTGATCCTTACGTTTCCTTAGGTACTCGTAAAAATATGACATTTTCTTCCGCCATACTACCGTAGCATTTTAATTGTAAGATACATATTGAAAATTCATTCGAACACGAAATATTATTTGAGCGCGGCGAGATTTTGAATTTTTTTTTAAAATATTAAAAAAAGACTCAAAGCACAGTGTAACTAGTTGCGAGTTCTTGGCCGCGCTCTGTAAAGCCGCCATTCAATCAATAACAAATCAAAGCTTTAGTAATAGTCATCCAGTTGTAATGCGACAACATTATCCCTTAAAATCATGTCATCATGTCGTGTCATTAAAAAACCTCCATCTATATTATAATTATTCAAAATTATGATAAATATTGGTATCTATTAAAATGAAGTTCATAATAAAGTATCCCTGTATTTGACTCTGTTGATTTTTTTGAACACAGCTATCTGGAGTCCCAAATGGTTTCTATTATCAAGTTTTCTCAACTTTTAGGATGCGTCCCCCAATTTGAATAAAGAAATCATAATACGATGCACCTGATGCAGGTGGAGATTTTTACGCAATACCGAAAATAAGCGAGGAGCATGAAAATATTATAATTCCCTGGGACTGCTCCCCAACAGTGGTGAATACCTTGTCGCAAAGATATTATCGGGCTTTTGCTATAAATAGTTCATATAGAATACCATTTGGAACGTATTACAAAAATAACGTTGCGTTGTGGTTTCTTTAGTATGAAAATAGTTAAAAATGTATAAACAGTATCAGTATGCGATATGCCCCTTAAGCTCCGTGACAATTGCTAGGCAATCGTATTATAAACACTCTGAGTGTTTGGGTTCATTATACAAGTTATAACAATCACGGGAACAAGGGGCATAGTGTTTTATTAAATCAACTGAAATTGTGCTTAAAGCTTTGATTCCTATGATCACACTTGCGCATACCACCCCGTGACGAAAGGCTACTGAAGCGTTTACACTCTAATAAATTTCCTAAAAATCCGATATCATGTATCAAACTATATATTATTTACATTTATATGTCGTAATATTGCTTTTGATTTACTTTAGGGGGGCGTGCGTTTCTATCTCCGTGAGACATAAAATTAGTGAAGACTTCAAATCCCTAAAATTTATAAATACGTTGAGTGCATTTTTTTTTAGATTCTAACAATCATTAAAGCACTCCATTTTATTCTTTTAAATCGGTTTATATAAACAAGGACAAAGTAAATTATATACAAGAGGGCCCACGATCGCCACAATTAGTATTAAAATCGTCTTACAGAAAAGTCAAAATTCCATTTCAAAATACAAAATGAGTTGATAATGTTGACTGAAACTAAAAATAGACAAAACTTTTAATTGAGTTCGAGAAGGAAGTGGTCTACGATAAAGTGAAGACAATAAATTCATTAGCGTAATAAATTTAACTTTAAATGGAATACCTACAATTTAAATATATTTTACGGTTTAAGTGAAACTTTCTATTGTGAATGATAACACTATGTGAGTTTTAACATTGATATTATAAAAAAAATATCATCACGCCCACATATCCGAAGGGATAGGCAGAGGTACGTATTCACCCGCGAGTTTAGGTCGACATTGGGTCTCATGATGCGACAGGTTATTAGACAACAAAAATCCATTATTAGACAACCCTATATTTTTCATATAATCTGAACCGACTGTACCCTACCACAGAGGCGATTTTATATACACTCGTAACAGAAGAATTATTGCAGCGATAGTGCCATCTTGTGTATTATTTACCTTGTAAAAATCAATCTCGAGAACTACATATTACATATGCGCGTCCCTAATGGTTCATTTACCACTAATATTATTTACTATTTTATATACAATTTGTAAGATGCAACATAACAGCGAGCGTTAATAACAAAGAAGCATTACGCAATGAATCGGGTAATTATTTAACTAACAAATTATAAGTCTGACAGCATCAGTTCTAAGACCTTTGGCAATGCTGTCTCATTTAAGGCGTAAAGAAAACACCTAAGGAAGCGTTCAAGTAATACGTAAAGATTTTTCACCCCCCCCCCCCCCTTCCCCATGCGACGTGTCGTAACGTTGTTATGTAACCATCTTCCTTCTCTCAAACCTTTAGTTAACAGCCAAATAAGCGTTCTCACCTATAAAAGTCACAGCAAATAAATTCAGATTGTGCCACTATAAAAAAAACTATGTCATGCAACACGTTGTTTGAATCCCCCTCCCGCCCCTGTAAACACATCGTAACATTTTACAAGACCCCCGACCCCTCCAAATTCTGAACGCTCCCTAAGTGAAAATATCTGAAGCCCAAACGAATTTTTAAATTGCTATCCTTTGAACAAATGTAACATGTGTGTCAATAATCTATAAGTGAAATATCAAATATTTATTTCATTCAGATCACAGTTGCGGCGTTAAATCACATTCTTAACTAATTATATTGTCCTTCGTGTCTTCACGTCATTCTCCGTTAATTAAATCCAATGGTTTACCTACAGTATTTGCTAAAACATCTTTATACATTTGTGCACTACCCTCGTGCCAAGCTCATTGGTGTGGGCTCTCCTCTTCGGTATCGACAGGACTCGGTGACAGGAACTTCCTTGCATACTTAGGGTAATGCGTCTTCTCGTGTGCTTTTAAAATCGTCGATCTTGAAAACGTTTTCCCGCACAAAACACAGCGGAAGGGTCGCTCACCTAAAAATTAACAATGTATTACTTAATGATTCATTAACTAAAAATTAACAAAAAAAAATTAAAGTTTTATATGAACCTACCTGTATGCACTCTACAATGGTCCTTCATATGGTGTCTCAGTTTGAAAGCCTTCCCGCAGAATTCGCATTTGAAAGGCCTGTCACCAGTGTGCACTGGTAAGTGGGCTATTAGGGATGAAACGTCCGGAAAACTCTTCCCACAAAACTTGCATAACACCACATTGCCAGGCTCTACTGGTCCAATGTCCAGGTCTAACGGTGATTCTTCAGTGGGCATGCCCATATACGTTGGTTCACTAAACTGTCCTATCATGGGCAATCCTATCGGTCTGCCCATTATTGCATCTCTATACTTCAGCGTGTCAAGAGTGTGAGTTGTCAATATATGTCTGGTCAATTTGCTCTGGTGAGGAAATGCAGCTCCACAATGAATGCAAGGATACCCCCTGTCCCCCTCCTCAATTCTCCCCCTACCAGGCCCTTCGTACTCCTGCAACCACAAAAAGAACATCAACTTCTTTTCTCTTGTTCGATTTCACACGAACCAAAGTGGGTGCAATAAACTACCACTACTTTCTAAATTGAGATGCAATCTTGTAAAAATTTGTATTTTACTATTTAAATAAGAAGTTGACGCTCATTTTTGCCCAAAAATGTGCAGGAGTGAGCCCCGGAACCGGCTACACGTAATGCCTTGTTACTTAGCAACGCGCGCGCTTCTGATTTTAACTAGTAAATAATGCAATTATATGGCCAAAATTCATATATAAAATTGCCCAAAATATATATACCAAACAAAATGAATGTATATAAAAAATGATGGCCAACAAAATGAAGGTCAACTTCTTGACAGCAAGGCATAGTAGTCGATGTTTAAAATAGCGCAGCACACCAAAAACATGCAAATAAATTAATTTTTAAAAATTAATTACTAAAGCTACATACTTGTTATTAATTTGTCCTGCCATCAATAACTTTGTTAGCACTATGATATGAAATAAGGGCATTTAGAAATAATAAACTATTTCATTCCATTACTTTTTAATACAAACAGGGAAATATGTTGCAAATTGGTATTAAAAGGAAATAGTTAAGAATAAATTTACACTGTGGGTATTTAAAAAATATAATAGGATATTAAAAATTAAAATAGGAGATGAAACCAGAAAGAGAATATCATTGTTTTGGTAAAGTTACTCCTCACGGTTCCTCTAGAGTGAAATCTTCAATAAGAACTTAGAAAAATAACAAATGCCATTTAAGGCCTCCAAAGCTATAACAAAGTACTGCTCAACGAAAACAGATATAAAAAACCATACTTGATATTCTTTTCTGCGCTATTTTAACAAGCATTTACTTTAATTGTTTCATATATGTACGGATCAAATTTTGCAGAGGAACTTTGCGTTAGATATTCTCAACCGATTAACCTAAATAATATGATAAGCTGTGATATAATGTGGAATGAAATGAAAGAGATTTATTATGTGGATATAAAAAAAATGCGATAAGAATAACATTACTCTAAATTCAAAATGACATATACAAAATGAAAAACTTAAAAAACATGGACTTAGTTTGATAAAGTATTATTGTGACAAAATAAGCATGAAATTTTAAATCATACTCGGATACAAAATTAGTGATTAAATAATTAAATATGAAATATTTCTATCAAACTAATTTAAAATTTCATTTTAACATAATAAAATTATATTAATAAAAAACGACTAATATAGTTTTGGTTTTAGAAATGTCTATATTTCTATTATTATTATTATTATTATTTCTATAACAATATGATCATTAAAATTATGTTGTAACATAAAAAAAAATAAAAAAAGAAACTAGTTTTAATCAGATATTGAATATTGAGTAATGTTTTATATTTTTACAAATAAAAATGATCTGTAAAGAACAAAATTGATCCGCCATATTTGGAATTACCTTATATTGTATTGATAATGTAGTAATTACTTGTAATATAAAAATGCAATTTCAATAAATAAAATAAATATTTAATATACATACATGCAAGTAGTTAGCAGTTTAAAAATAAAACACTGACTTATTGCATTAAGGCAAAAAAAACACAAAGTGCAAAATATGAAAGCTTTTTAATTAAATGAGTTGCTGTTGAATACTTTTGATAGTTAAACATTTAGTGATTAAAACACAATTATTTCAATTTTTAAATAGCTTATTGAAACTTGATGTAACTATAATAACATATATCTTTTTAAAGAAATATGTGATGTCCTAGAATATGTCTATCATCTAATAAATTATAAAAAAAATGTGTAATTATGTAAATCGTAACTCGTTAGAGTGGACAATTGGGCTTAAGCATATTATTAAAAAATAATGTTGAACATCTTCAGCAGTAATATTAAATTAACCCAAAGCCATGTTTATGATACTCATGTTTAGGATTAAGGGTATAAACGGAACCCTCCTAAGACTCCACTGTCTATCTGTTTGTCTGTCACCAGGACAGAATCATATCTCATAGCTAGAAAGCTGAAATTTTCACAGATGATGATGATAACATCTTAAGTTGATACTAAAAAACAAACTGAAATAAATATTTAAAGGTTTCTCCCATACAACAAACGTGATTTATTGCCATTTTTACAGAAATATACCAACTTTTTCTGCACATGGCCAACTCATATTATTTGGTCAGTTTTTATTACATCTTTTTGTAACGAGTTTATTTAAGCCGCACTTAACATATTTCTCAATAATATAGGATCAATAAAAATACATTTCCCACAACATTTGTACTAATATTCATCAAGTAAACTTTTTTCTACAGAATACATTAACTTAATATAATAATAATAATAATCAAAAATACAGCAAAACAAAAACATGCAAAATTTCTTATTGTTAGTTATTATACTTACAGACTCATGTTGCAATCTGTATTCAGAAGTATCTACAGGCTTTTCTTCACTTGTTCTTTCCCAATCTGCTTCTTTTTTCAGAGACTGAAAATGAAAAAATAAACACATTTATTAAATAATCCTGCCAAATGTGAGTCGGATTCGAGCACATACTTTCTTAAAAAAAATATTGTTTACAAAAACTGTAAACTCTGTTTTACACATACTACTTCGTTTTATTAATCGTAATATATTAAGTAAATTGAATGATGACGATGATGAGTTATCATGGTACATGAGATACTGCCAGGCAACAGACAGACAGACAGCAGAGTCTCAGTTACCGGTTTTTACCCTTTGGATAGGAAACTCTTTAAGGGTGATTATTCATATGCACCTCTCAGAAAGGTTTAATTAATATATTGCAGAAAAAGTGGAATAACCTTTTAATAAAAATTTAGTCATCTTTCAATAAAGCCATTATTGATGTAAAATTAACAAGGAAATTGTATGTGACAAGCCTAACAGAACACTCAGTAATGACATTCTAATTCTAAATGCTTTCATAAGCAACACATTTCATATTTTTTTGATATTCTGGTTTTGGAAACCCTTTACCACCATTAAATAATACATGTGCAATTTTGGTAATCTAGTTCTTCCCGGGTACGTTCAGCCATCCATATTTATATTGTATATGGGCTTTGTCTGATGTTTGCAGAACTATCGCAAATTATGATAATAAAGAGAAAAAATATACATACAAGTGGCACTTGTTGAACTGGTGGCAGCCCCGAAGGTCCAGCAATAGGCTCGTTTCTTGGGCTTGATAAAGAACTGTGCGATGGATGAGGTAGGCCAGGATGAGATAATGAGCTTAATACGCTCAGCCTCTGTTCAACAGGGGAATAACGTGACACCAGACCAGCTCCATGACTATTAATAATCATATTTATACCTAGAAATCAAAAGATTTTTTTAGAAATCAACCAGCAAATAGATTTCTTGTTCACATCCTTCCACCATCCTGTCATCACAAATTTTAAATGGTTATTCTTTTTTAACATAGTTTAATTACGTTACTAGTATAAAATTATGATAACAATATAAATTAAGATGTAGTGCAGCATAATAAAACAAAGAAAATGTTACTATTGGCTTATTTCATTTATTAATGGCAGCCCCAGATCTATGGGGGGCCCAACAGGGGCACTTGCCCTGGGAGGCAGGTTCATGGGAGTGTCAAAGCCCTGAAGATAAGGATTCAAAATATTGATTATTGATTAAATATATCCACTTTTCCAATAACCTTGTAGACTTTTATCAAAAATCTTATTCCACACACCCAGGTAGTTTTTGAACATTGACCGAGTGATTTAAGTATGCATTTTAATAGACCAATAATAGAAATCTACATCATTATTAGTTTTAACAATTTTTTAAAAAAATTTAAGTGGGGGGGTGCCACTATAAATTTTTTACCCTAGTTAGAAAAAAATCATGGATCCTAAGCCAACTACTGTATGAATGTATTTCGCATAAGCAATATTTCATTATACACTAGGATGCAGGATAAACAAACAAAGGAAAATAACATAAAAGTATTGTATCTATTAAACATTAATTTAATTATTAATAAAAATTGCAGTTGCTAACTTAACGAGATATCGTGTATCTCGAATATTTTAATTGGCAAAACTAGCCCTCCGAGTTTGGGAATAAAGCAAAAAAAACATAAATTTAGCTACCTATAATATTAGGAATTTTAAGAGTAACTTTTGTGACGATATACCATGAACATTCATGGTATATCGTCGTATTAATAAAGAAAAAGATTTTTGAGTGGCTATCTGCTTATTTTTTGTTACGTGTAAGGAGATTATACGAACCATCTTATTCTGTATATTGATTGTGCTTCATTTAATATAAAATATTTGTTTATTTCCTGTTTTTTTGTGTACATATAACGTATATCCAAAAAATAACTTCAAAAGTTGATTGGTAATTTTAATAATAATATGCATGTATACAGACAGGATTTTTGAATTCTGGATATTAATTTTCGAAATGAATAACATTGTAATTAATTTGGGAAAACAAGAATATAATTCATAAAAATAATAACATTGCATCTGTTGATTTAACAATTGACATCTCACGACTCACAAAAATAGCAATTAATTTATTGTCAATGTCATCAAACAAAGCTATATTCCTACTACCACGCAAATGGCAATATTACATGTAATCAACAATCAGCTTACGAAACGGTTCTATTATACCATTTCTACATACAGCTTTTCCATTTCAATTTCATTTTTATATTAGTTTATTTGAAATTATAAATTAATTTTTATTATATGAATTGATACAAATTATATAATTATAAATTTATTCAGTAAGTTATTACTATATCTTATGATGAGACAATTCTTTTTTATCAATGACACAGCTGTTCAAACTTACTGGTAAAATTCTTATAGGTACATATTTTAGACAATATAAATTAAAACGTACCAATATTTTCATTTGCACCATTTGACCTAATTGAAACAGTGTCGTCCTCGGGTGATGAAGGACGCATAGGTTCGTCAGGAGGTTCATCTTTAGGTATAGGAGGATGCGTCAAAGTGGGATTTTCTGTTGAAGTTTCAGGTCTAAATCGACGTACAGAGAGTAAAGGTGATATTCGAGGAGGAGTTGCTTCAGGTACCTCTCTAATATCACGACTCTCCCTTAGGTCCCTCGAATCACGATATTCCCGTGCATCACGAGATTCTCTACTTTCTCTTAACTCTCGGTGCTCAATTGGTCTGCAATCCCTAGGGTCCCTGACGTCTCGATTTTCTCGCGTATCTCTAATAATTTCACGGGTTTCTCGGACATCACGCTCTCTTTCTCTTTCTTTGGAGTCGCGCACTTCTCTCAAATCCTTAGATTCTCTATGGCTATCTTTATTTTCCCTTTCCCGGTTATCTTTATTATCGCGTCTTTCATCTTTTATTTGAATATCTCGTTCTTCCAGTCTGTCATGAGGGTCCGGATTTTCTTTTATATCTTGTTGCTGGCACTCATCCATTGGCTCAGGGACGTTCCTTGCATTAATGCCAGCTGCGCTTAGTGTCGTCATTTCAGCTAGGCCTTTGACCTAAAAAGTTAAAAAACCATTTAAATAATACCTCATATACATAGGCGCCCTAAATTACTACAGCGTCTGGAATCTAAAATATTAAAACAAGTTTCTTTTGTTTTTAACAAACAAACACCTTCTTTTGTTTTATATATCGCTCTGTTTAAAATAATGGCCCCTATGTAATGGATTAATATATTTTATAGTGTTCAGGTGTCCTTTACATTTGATTTCTCTAAGCTACACTAATATTATATTATCACCTCTATGGTTGAGTGGAGTCAGTGTCTGACATTGACGCACGAGGTCTTGGATTCGAGTCTCGGTTAGGACAACTAGATCTTATAAGCTTTTTTCATTATATTTGAAAAGTACGACATTGCCCGAGTTTGGATTTGTGTGCGATACGGGGATGGACTTGCCACTACTTACCTACATCATGAAATCTAATATCGACGGCTAATTTTGGGTGTAATATCTCAACTCTGCCTACCCTTTACGATATTTTTTTACACTTATTACTAACAATCCAAAAGTGGGACCTTCTCAACTTGAGTGACGCTGTATGGTGTATTATTGATAATTATATTTATTTTTTTAGTAAAAAAATCACTTCTTTTTAGACTTCCGTACCCAAAGAATAAAAAACAGAAGCCTATTACTAAAATTTCGCTGTCCATCTGTCTGTCTGTCACCAGGCTGTATCCCATGAACCGTAATACCTAGACGTTTGAAATTTTCACAGATTATGCATTTCTGTTGCTGCTATAACAACATTTTGTATGATATTGGAAGGCAAACAAACAGACGGATTTCCTGATGATAAGAAATACACGTCGCCTATAGACACCAAAGGTGGAAACGGTGCGTTGCCAACCCGAGGCTGGAATGGTAAGCCTCTTTTATGAGTAAGTTTCCCGGCTACCCCACCCTCCAAACTAGAACATGACAATGGCAAGCACGTTATTGTAGCAGGAAAAAATACTAAAAACAGAATAAAATATGTATATAAAGGATGCTCCCATTCTCATACAATAAACATGATTTTTTTTATACGTGATTATGCTTTGGGACCCCTCGTGTGCGAGTCTAATTCACACTTGACGGATTTTCATTATTATTACCTGTAGGCTCTCAGCAGTCTTAAGGAGAGCCGGCAGTTGGCAATATTGGACGTTAACCTCGCCCTTGTACATGAAGTCGACCAGCGTTCGGAGCTCTTCTAAGCCCACGTCTTTCAGGATAACTATTGGGTGACGTGAAGGATGATCCACAAAGAGAGATCGAAAGTAGGATGAACAAGCAGATAGAACTACCTGAAAAGCAAAAAAGTATATAAGTATTCAGTAATAACCACTTTTTAAACTCAAGGTAAGTCTTATTTAAACTCAATAACCTATCAACGATAAGAGATACGCCTACTTTAGATCAATAACCACTGCTATTTTTCAACCTATACCAATAAATATAATTGGAGTGTCTGTATGTAATATTAAAATAACCGCTTTTTAATAAGTGCATATGTATATTTACAAGGTGGAAGTTTTGTCTATCTGTCTGTTTGTATCCTCTAATCTCTGAAACTGAAAATTTTATTTTAGAAATGTATAAAATAATTTAATTAAATAAAAACGCGGACGACGTCGCGGGCACAGCTGGTTTTATATATAATATAAATATCGTAACGACCATATCGTCGAAAGGGTAGTTAGAGATACATGTATTATATTGATATAATCATGTACCTATGAGATTGATATGTCGAAGATATTAAGTCCCGTGATGTGGCATAAATCCCGGGTTTCTTCACGACGTTTTTCTTCACCGTGAGGGCAGTAGAAACGTATTTAAGTTAGAAAAACTCATTGATTCATGGCGGGTTCGCACCTGGACTGCCGAAATGGAAGTCCGAAGCGCGTACCATTTAGGCTACCGAGGCTCTATATACCAAGGTTGTATTTTATGTAACTATTAAGTAGATTTATTTGATTCTTCTGCATTTCTAATTCTTTTACTAATTTTGAAAATAAAATATAGCTTTTTTCTAGTCATTAATATAACTCATTAATAGTTGCTAAGAATTTGGGTGTTCTGGTTACAGTATTAGCGAATCTGTAAAGGGAGAGGGTACGAGGGGAGGGGGCGTTTTTTGAAATACGGAACTCCTCGAAAGCGAGTCCGACTCGCACTTGATGGATATTTGTTTCTAAATTGTAATACGACTTATGGGGGTATAAGTCGTATTACAAAAAATAAAATCTAAGTATTTATACGTAGTCATATGTAGGTATGCTGTCGGTAGACTATATGTGTTCTGCGTGTATGTTCCACAACTGTAAATGTATTTCGTTTTTTTACTAACAAAATTCTAGACCGTCAAATAATGAAAATTGTCACAATCGTACCCAATGATCATTTAATTTTAAACTAGATGGCGTAACTTGTCTCATTGTTATTGGCAACTGTAAATAAATATATTTTTTTAAACTATTTATTCTATTAGTACCTATTAGTCCTAGTGAGTTAGTTAGTAGTTTCTGTTTAGTTTAGTATGTAAATTTTTTTTTATTGGAAACTATGTTTATATTTCTATTATAGTCCTAGTTAGTAGTTTCTATTTTATTAGTTTAAAAAAAACGTTTGAGAGATTGTAAAGTTGACAATATTTCGTTGTTTTTTAACAGGAAAGTATCTGTTATTTAAGAAGTAAAAAGTTACTGAAACTTAATTATCCCTAAAATTCATGTAATTATTCTTTTTAGCTTATCTTTAACTATAAATTATCTCCTAAATGTATTCATTTAATTAAAATTATTGAATTATAATTTTAAATCTAATATAACTCCTAATCTAGAAATTTCTAGAAAATATTAAGAAATATGTACACAGCTATTATAAAATGGGGAAAAGGTAAAAATAGTTATACTCTATCATTAATGACTTTGAATAAGTAGTAATTGTGTTTATAATTTAGGTATCTATCTACCTAGTGGATATTTGTTGATAAGTAGGTAATTGCCCATCAATTAAAAAGTCTCTATTTAAATACTAATACGTAGGTCACACTATAAGTTTTGCGTAAATTAAAAAAACAACATGTTATATCCAAAATATTATGTTTATTGCTTTTCAAAATACTCTCCTTTACATTTAAAACATTTTTTCATGCGATCGAACCATTTTTTAAATCAGGAGGACCACAGATCTGAAGGCATGTTTTCTACGTGCTGATTGAACGCTATCACTGCGTCTTCGGAGTTGGTAAAAGTAAAACCTCTGGGTGACGAGTTGTACTTTTTCGGAAGCTAAAAATGACTGTTTTGTTGGCCGTGTGTAACGCTTCTGTTGTCATGATGTAGGAGAACGAGGCTTTTAGGTCATCTTTCGCGAACTTTTTCTAACACCCTGGGTAAACAAATGGTAGAATACTACTCGGTATTAATAGTCTTTTGATCTTCAAATGGAAATGTACAGATGGGATCCGTAGCTGAGAAAAAAATGCGATCATTTTTTTACCAACGTTTCTCGCGTGCCTCACTTTTGTTGGCCTGTTCTCATTTTCAAACACCCATTCACAAGATTGCTGTTTTCGGGTTTAAAACAATAAATCCACGTTATGTCTCCTGTGACAATGTCATAAACAGCATTAGAATGTCCGTGGTCGTACTTCAGTAGCATCTGTGAGCACCATTCCA
>DVZL01000240.1:0-25986 GCA_018236625.1 Lasaia peninsularis
TATAAGCTACCTGGTAGGGAAGCAGATTGTCCACACAGAGGATGAAACTGAAAAATATAATGGTCCCTACATTTCACTAAATGTTCAGACATTAGGTACGTAAGTTGTAGACTCGGTGGTCTAGGACCAGGATTATCGAATCCAGGCCCGAACTTTCTGTTATTTTTTCTGACTTAAGTGCATTTTCTGAATGCTTCTACGGTGAAGGAAAACATCGCGAGAAAACCCGGATTCGTGTATTAGAATTCGACCTAGATCAGGTCTATGTAGTACTGGGCCTGGTTTCACTTCTGGGTTGAAGAAGTCAAAGGGCAATCGTTTTGTATTAAAACTGGTGCCCTTTTCTACATCAAAAATCTAAGGAATTTAGATTAGGTAGTTGACTCTGACATCATTGTATAGAAAAACGCGATAAGATTAAGACGAAGAGCATTACGTAAGGTTAACTTACTGCGTGCTTTGAGAATGTCATTTATTATAATGCCTAACTTTATATAATTCAGTAATGTGACTTTTTGAATGAAAACTGTATCTACTAAGGCACTAATAGTATCTTCATGAAAATGAAAATTTCACTGCATTTATGATTGTGAAAATATTGTTTTATGGTACAAAACATATGAAATAATATTTTCCTGTTCATATTCCTGGCGATAGCCTATGTGATCGATATAAACATTACCGGACAAATAACCCCAAAGTAATCTCAAAATTATATGCTTGTATTATGGGTGTTAGACAACGATACTAATACATAGAAATACTTAGATACAAGTATAAATTTAATAGACTACCAAACCCGGAAATACAAACATCGATGTTCATCACACAAATGTATGTCCTCTTTGGGAATCGAACCCGAGCCTCGCGGTTAGTCAATGCGGTCAGGCGTGTACGCTAGCCACTAAACGCACAAAATCCCGAGTTCAGTTCCTGAGTAGGGCAACTTATTCTATGAGTTTTTTTCAATTTATCCGAATAAAGTAAAGTGCAAAATCCGAAAAAAGTGCTTAAGATTGGATTTACGTCCAACATGGCGACAGACTAGTCACTTGTCACGTCACGGGACCTAATAGCATTGGCTAATTGTGGGTGCATAATATGTATGTACTTCTGCTTAAGTATGTATATGTATGCGTGCGTACGTATATATGAAGATATTTATTTTATTTATTTATTTACAATATGAGCTGTATTACCTCATGTAATAAACATGGTCACAAGTATGAAATAAACAGCCACTGACAATGACAGCCTTTCTTCACTACTTATACCATTATTTGAGTTTAATTTATGAGATACGACGATATTATAACAAACGCACAGACGTTAAATTATTTAGTTAAAAAGCATTGTTAGAGGCCGCAGGCTTAAAAATAAAAACTAATAATCATTATGCCTGGCTTGTACCTATTAAGCTGATAAGTATTTTACTAAATTTTAAAAGTTCTACTATATGCTAAACAAAATTTCACTCGCAACTTGTAACTAAACTGCATATTAACACGCGTTGTATCGCTTAAATTTAAGTAAAACCTTGACCGCTTATCAATTTAATACGTGTATATCAGGTGTTAGAGAAAATTATCTTTAAGCGGTAAGTAAGCAACACTATTTGAGGATTCTTGGGATAATGTCCCGGGATTTTGTTAATAGAGAAAAGATTACCTCAAAAGGTGGCTTACACGATCCGTCTAAAGTGGGTCGTAATCGCCCTTAGCTTAACGGAACTTTGATTACTCTTGAATGCCATTTATCAAACTTTCCTACGAAATGGAGCTGAATACAAACCATCTAGGATTTATCCTAGTACTGTTGTTGATAAGGCCTACAACTAATTTTAAAATATTTTTTTATTTCACCAACTATTACATTGTAAACCACTAGGTTTTTCTATTCTAATACTAGCTGTACCTGCAAACTTATTACTGCCGGGTTTACCCTAGTTATTTATCCTACTCCAGACAGAGATAAATCCAAAAACTCAAATACCGTACCTCAGTCGTCTCCAAGTTTATAAATGGTGTATTTAATACGAATTTTACTGATTGTTGGTTTCATTGAATGGGCTCTGAAACTACTGGACTAATTTAAAAAATCCTTTTCGAATCCTATATTAACACTAATAAACTCAATGTCAGTTCGGGTTGCTGTTAATAGTATTATCCATATCATTATACAACAAGAGTATTCGGTCAAAGAACGAGTGGATGCGTACCTCATAACTCTGTTATTTGTTTTCTTTTGTGTTATGAAAATATGGGTCAACTTGTTGCGAACATGGATAAGTGATCTGAGACATTTCTTATTTTACTACGCGATAAGTGATTCCCGCCCTTCTGCTCAAGGCAGTCAAAAAATTGCAACATTGCTTAGCACAGCGGTTTGAAAGTTATCTAGTGAAGGGTAACGTCACAGGTACGGCGAGTGAATAATATAAGAGAAGATTTAAAAATAGCAGATCCTTTTTTAGAAAAGGTTTAAAATATAAACTTTGGCATCAAACATATTCTCCGCTGGCGCCGCGTACGTTGCATGGAAAGGTTTTAAAATGACAAATTAGATTTCTAGACTGCTGACACTCGCGCGGGAGCGTCTCGCACGAGGTACCATTTTATACGTTATAATAGAACTGCCTAGATTAGTTTTTAATTATTTTCTCATACTAGTCCGCTTCGTCCGTTTTTTTAATTTATTTTGTCACTGAGCAATTGTAATACAAAGGGATGTTTTTGAATCGCATAAATCTTTCACGGTTTGTTCAGGTGTTATGGTTTTGCACAACAAACACACTTTTTCTCATTTTTCATATAGCCAGTCTTTCAATTACTTATAGTGTTTTGGCACATCATCATTATCATCACATCACAGAGATGATATTGCCATTTTCTTCTAAGGTTATAAGTATTCTCTTCTAAGTATTAAATGAGTTTACGAAATCGGGTCAGATGCCATTAGGAAATCAGTCCACTGTACTCGTAGTTTGGCATGATTTGAAATAGGCATTCCCGAGGCGTTGCTAATCTGATATAATTCTATGGATTTCATTGGCTTGTTAGTAGTCGCAACTGATGCAAAAGCTCTGTGGCAATCTATTGATGTTGCAGCCAATTACTTGGTTTTAAGTTTAATTGAACGGAACTAGCTCGGAGCACACTCAAGATTTATGTCTTGACTAATTATAACTTGAATAATCCATACCAATTACCGTTTTTTTTTTTTTTAAGTAAAACAAAGAATCAGTCGATTTATTTTTGGTAAGAAATATACGTCACCTATAGACACCCAAGATGTTAATTTCGTTGATCCGCTCATGTTCACGTCTTCTGCCATTTAATATCTAAGTACAAGGCTTTGGTTCGATTCTTTCCAAATGCAGGTATAATATGATGAAAAAGTGAAATATGTATGTATCTCTAGTTTAATATATGTTTTGATTTTAATTTAGATTATGTATTTCTATTATATATTACCGACATACAACACCCACAAAACGATTATATTATTAGTTTGAGTTTATTTATCATTTTTATACTTGTAATAAAAAATATTTACGAATATCATAATTATGTAATCTACGTAATAAACTTTATAATTAAAAGTATTTTAAGTATGAGAATAATTTTTATTCCAATTATATCACAGAAATTTAGAAAATGTGTTATAATAAAAGAAATATAATATATATAAATGTTTGATTAATATTTTAAATTAAAACTTAAAATGAATACATTACTTTTTAAGTATTGTGCAAAATAGACAAAAAGAGAGTTTAAGAACATGACCGCCTCGTTGGTCGAGTGGTTACCATACACGCCAAACCGCATCGACTAATCGCGAGGCTCGGGTTTGATTCCCGACGGAGAGAGACATTTGTGTGATAAACGTATATGTTTGTATTCCTGGATCTGGTATATTAAATTTATTCTTGAAACTATTTACTTATTTCTGTCTATTAGTATCGTTCTTTAACACCCATAAAACAAGCATACTTTGGGGTTCATCAATTTGTGTAATTTATCCAGTAATATTCATTTATTATTTATTTATACCCGAATGCGAAACAAGTAAATATAATGATCTTAAAATAATTGAACATTACTTAAGGACCTTCAAAACTATAGCTGAAAGTTATTATTGCTAAAATCTGTCTAGAGTCTAGACGTATTACTTCAGAACCTACATTTAGCATCCTTGGCCAAACCACCCTTTCTGATAAGAGTGCTCAGAGTAGGGTTGTCAATCATCAACTAGCTAACATCCACAGATTGGTTTATCGATATTACATTTCATTTATTCAATTTAAGTCATTGATTTTTAATTAATAAAAATCTCGACTATCAAAGAACTAAATTTAGTTAAACTAAGAGTTTAACGTGTATAAATAATATCTTAATATTAAATTAAGATATTAAAAGATAAAAAAACATGTATATAGTTATGTTTAGATTTTAAATTTCTATCATCGAATATATCTTAATAACCTCATAACTTAGGTTACCCGGTTGCCAGACATAACTCAGTCTTAAATGATATACTACTAATGATGATGATGATGACGAGATGAAAAGAGATCTATACGTTCAAAAACTCCCGCACGTTTCGGGTTTCAACTTACTTTTGTAGTTATTGTGGTAAGGCTATAATTTTTAAAATACAAAAAAAAATGTAATCAAACTTCGCGTTCCTGTACTATAGCCAAATTTAGATACTGGCTTTTCCCCCTTTCTCATAGAACCCCCGTAAGAAAACGGGATAAAAAGTAGCCTATAACATACCTCGGAATAATAGGTTACTCGGTCGCTAAGTTTCGCTACTATTAATTAGTTTAATAGTTTTAGCGTGAATCGCAGCTGGGATACAGGCAGAAAGACAGACAAAAAAACCAAAAAAAAGTGTGCTACTATCTATTTCTAGTCACCTAAGATTATTCTGTTGAATTGACTCTTCTACAATTTTATTTTATGTATCGATAGATAGATGGATGAGGAATGCAGTAGTTTTTTTGTTAAATATCTTCAAAGCTCAAAAAAATGGAAATTTGATTATATGTATATAAAGATAAAAAAAAGTTTATATATATACAATAGGAAATAAATAATACAGTATTATATACATAGAGTAGATATTTTTGTTATTGTACCCTTAACCTTTCTTACAGTCTAGAAAGGTGAAAAACCAGACCGAATTTGTGATGGTAGAAAATTCATGTCCCTAATAGGTTGCTAATGGTTCGTCGTCAACCTGAGGCTGGGAAGTTAATTGTGTTTCGTAATTAAATTTGCTGGCTACTCTGCCTGTCAGATCCAAATAAGACCATGGCAAATGCAATAAATATAGCGACATACATCTATTTAACTGTATACTGGCCGCGATTCACACCGAAAGTACTTAACCGATTGTAACCAAATTTGCCTTACAGGTTTTCTTAAGGAGTTTCCTTGTGAGAGGGGAGGTAGTAAAAATTAATTAACTCACAGGATGATTTATTTATTTATTTTCAATAAAATACACCTGCTATGCAGACTGTCCTGTATTTTTTTAATTGTATATTTTGGAAAAAAATATTATAAACATAAAAAGTCTTAATAAAAAGTAAGTCTGACTGACTAACATAACTTGCGAAGCGTCATGTTATCTGAAACTAGCATTTTACGAAAAATTTCTGTAAACATATGTTTTTCTTATGTTACTACCCCTAAAGTATTTCATTACATGTTATATTACTAGAAACGTTTTCAGTTCCATAACATTTTTAAATTTACAGGCCACTAGCATTCAAAATTCAAAACACAAATAACTTTACGTAGCAGTAAGATACAGCCCTGGCTTAAGATTTTTGTCAACCCCTGACTATATCTACCCTTAACCAGTTAGATACTCTATTGTATATACAGAGACGGGAATTTAACACCACCGGTTAGTGATTCCCTTCATTAAAACCTAGGGGACTGTTGTCCTTTGTGTACCTGCGGTCTGCTCGAGGGAAAAATTGAAAAACATTAAAAAAATATTGAAAATCACCGTACAAAATCTAAACTGACAGAAATTATGTTAACGGCTTATAAAAATGTGTAAATTTCAAAACTTATCAGGTGTTTATAGCATTAATATTGAAAAGCAAAACAATAATTGGCTAGAATATTTAAAATTATAACCCAAAAAAATATTATAAAGTTTTGGCCGGACTTGACGCTTGACTTCGTTACTATTATCTACATAAAAACGGCAAAATAACTCCCGTTCGTTTATTGGAGCCCTATTTCTATTATTCTGTTTTTAGTATTTTTTATTACAGCGGCAAACGAAATACATTATCTGTGAAAATTTCAACTTTCTAGTTATTCGCAGTTCATGAAGACGAACAGACAGACAGCAAAGTATTAGTAATTTAAGTATTAACCTAAGGGTACGGAACCCTATAAATTATAAACACATAAAGTTAAAGATGATACAACATAATTTCTTGCCTTAAATGCGAAGACTAAAATGCACAAAAGAAATTCGCTTTGAAATTATAAAGTAATTATTTTCTCGTTTGTAAGTTGGTTTTCAACGCGTAAAATAAAAAAGCCCTTTCCAACTTCAGAAAATTAATGTCACATTTTAAAAATAAAAACGGTGCAACAAAGTGGAGTAACACAGGTGAACGGCTTCGTAAAACACTGCAATATTAATATTATACTCCGCTAAACTCGGTATAAATATAGCCTTGAATATAAAATTAACTGTGCAAAGCTTTGATTTTATATACAGCTAAAGGACGTTGGGGCTTGGCATGTAAAAGTATTAAGTTAACTAATGGTTTTATAAGAAAAAGTACCTCTACGCCTTAATAGGCGCTGAGGTACTTTTCTTCCCCGAAGTGGTATGCAGAGGTGTACTAGTATATCCACCACTATAAGTCCAGTAGATATACTAGAACACTCTCTATTAGCCAAGGTACTAGGGCCCTGTTGGGATAGTTTTAATATGAAAAAAACTCTAGTGTGCTGAATCAACTCTAATAACTATTTAAGCCGGTTTCACACGGTGCGTGACATTGCGTATAGACGCATTAATTAGTCTCTACCGACGCACAGTGGAAGTTTTTTCCGAGATATCACAGTCACGTCACCGTCCTTATTCGTATTATTTTAAGGGTTATAATATACCGTGAAAAGCAAATATAAAAATCGTATGGCAAAGTTACTGTCTACAATAAAAACATTAAATACAAAACGTCACTTTACACTTTACGTCATTAACACCTCTATTAACTCCACAATTAATAAAGCTAAAGTTTTATTTTATAATGTAAATTGTTAGTATTTACTAAGCTAAAGTTTTATTTTATAATGTAAATTGTTAAATGAAAATAAAAGTTTATGAATTCATAAAAAGAACATGTTTGCTAACAATAAAATATGATTTAATGTTATAAATCTTCAATGTAGAGAAAAATATACTTTCCTTTGTTATAAATACTTTAAGATATGTTGTGTTAAGATGTTTTTACGATATCTTTCCTCAGAGCTTTGAATTTTTTATCAATTAGGATTATAATTTGCCAATGAATTAAATTTTGTTACTTTACTAAAGTTTTCAGTTTTAAAAGTTCTTATATTTTACATTGAAAACAAATTTCCTTGAATATATCATTAGTATTTATTACAAAAATATTTAATGAAATATAGAATTT
Source organism: Lasaia peninsularis (assembly GCA_018236625.1). NCBI lineage: Eukaryota > Metazoa > Arthropoda > Insecta > Lepidoptera > Riodinidae > Lasaia > Lasaia peninsularis. The sequence goes on from DVZL01000240.1 coordinate 7,682, forward strand.
AAATTTAGATTTTTTTTTCAAATCAAGAATGTAAATATAATAACAATTACATTTCAAAATAAATAAAATACATATTTCAAAAATAAATAAATTGTTTCGTCCTATCGTTTCTTTTTACTTATGTGAGTGAGTGAGTACAATAAAATACATTTCTTTGTAAACTTAATTATTTTACAAGGAAGTATAAAAGATAAAGCCAGTATTAGTGTCACCTGACACAAAGCTCTCGGCAACAATGTCATAATTAAAAATGCGAGATCCAGCTTTGAAAGTTTTTGTAAGTCGTCTTGGGAATTTCGATGGCTTTATCTGTGGTCATGCCCTTTGTAATGGTAACTCACTTTGGTCCGCCTTGTGTGAAATTTGTAAGAAATTATGAACTCGTGCGGATGCATTTTAACATGGCTAATAATATTTTTCACTATATTTGTTCTCCGTAAAATCTACGTGTTTCATACTTGTCCTTTTGCATCTTCTTGTATGTGAAAACGAAAAGATACATCTCCTTTCGTTTTCATATATAAGAGGCAAAATTATAATGTAATAATTATATTATTTGTCCAGACACTATAAATAGAACATAGTTACGTTGAGCTATCTATACTAGCTAATATTATAGTTGCGAAATTGTATTTATTGGTTCTCTGACGTCACAACGGAGCGATATAATATTTTAATTTGTGGAAATATGAGATTGAAAAGTGATTTAGGGTGTTTCTTTGTTCCAATATCTAACTATTTTTTCTTCTGACCAGATAGGTTTGAACACAGTGGTAAACAAACTATAAAATATATTTCAAGTGTTTAAATTTGTTGATTATGCAAATGTAATTATGTAAAGTAAATAATTTGTTAAAATATTGAAATATATTAATACCACAATTGATACATTGCGGTGATAAAATTATATCAATATTTTGTTATAATTTAATATTTTTTGTATCAACCTCAAAACACAGATAAATTAATTAAATTTTAAGGGTTTCCGGGGCAAAGCTTTCACACGCGAGGTTGAGCGCGGGCAATTATTAGTATATATTAGTTTTGTATATTTTAAGCAAATATATGGAAAAATGCATCGATTTTACGTATTCTTTTTGTTTACAATCGCTTAAGTTTTGAAGTAAGTTACAGACTTTTGTTTAGATCGTCAGGTGCGGAGTAGGCGCGAGTGAAACCACAGAGAACAACAAGGAAAATCACAATTAATTTGTTCGTCCAATTACAAGTCGCTTTTCCTTGCGGTTTTATTTAATTTCATGCCCGAGCAATTATTATTTAAGCATCATAATCAACTTTGGTGGGGGCGTTTTTGTTATAATTATAATGTAAATACTCCAACTTTAATGGTTTTCATTAATTGAACACTACTGTGTTCAATTAATTTATTTATGTTTTTATAGTATAAGCTACTGCTTATACTATAAAAAGTAAAATAAATAGATATTATCTAACCCATATCGAAGGTACCTACATATGCACCTACGATTAACCGACGATATTCGGTTCCAGGATGTGACACGTAGCAAATGCGTCGCCATTTTGGACACATAGTTTTGTGTCCAAAATGGATCTCGGATAACGTTATGTTTTTCATTAAATAGGTATCTTCATAAGTAATATAATGTTTTAAATTAATAAATCTTCTATTTACAGTTTTTTTACAGTTTAAAAGTTTAACTCTGTAAAAAATCTTTTCTATAATACGTGAACATTAATACAGTACAAATAGATAAAATACAAAAAAAACATGTTTCAATTCACTATATTCTCCATAAAATCTTCAACCTTTACGATAGATATTAAAAATAAATGTTATAGATAAAACGCGACAAAACATTTTACCGCCATTTATTTTAATTAAACCACGTTAATATAAGAGCCTGAAGGATTAATTACGAACCACAAATTAATGTATATTTAATTATGAAATCGAAAACCCTTGTGAAACCTTTTAGGCGTTTTGTATTATAAACATGAAGGTGTGCTGATAAATATTTATTGCTTACTTAACGGTGTGCTGGTCTGTGCGTCAGTAGTAAGCATTATATTTTAATGTTCTATATTCCCTAATCACTTAAAATAATGGAAATAGTACTTGCAACAACTTTCAATTGAATTGACAATATATTTAATATTAGCTACTCAAATTAATGTATTTAAATATAAAAGCCTACATTACTTCTTTTTACATTAACTATCTACCAGTGAAACTCCTACCAAAAAAAAAAACCAACCATTAAAAACCATTCCAGATTTTATTGATCGTGTTTTGACTTTTTAAAGAATAAAAATCTAACATTCAAGGTACTTTAAAAAATAGTATTTTTAAATTATAACTTTATTGTATAAATTTTTTTTTTCTATAATATTGATGAGTGTAAACCATTCAAAATATAAAATGTATGGAATGTGTATATCCCATGAATATACATAATGCTAATGAGAACTGAAAGATTAATGTAATAAATAATTATGAAATCGACAAACCCTCGCGGAACCTTCACGCTGTCTTGTGTTGTTAACGTGGAGGTGTCCTGATGAATATTTATAGCTTACTTAGCGGCGTCCTAAACTTATGTCACCGGAAATAGTAAAATATAAACTACTACACAAATATACAATGGAGTCGGAACTCGTTGACAATCCTATTATATATGTTACCCGCGATTTCGTATGCGTATGAATTTAACTAGATCAGCGGGAACACACAGACAAACGGGAAAAAATTCTAAAAAATATTGCTCTGGTGTATGTACTTCGTAAATATACAAATTATGTGTAAAAAAAATATTTTAATATTACATACAGACACTCCTATTTTATTTATTTGTGTAGATAAACGCAAAAGTTTGTAAATACCTACGGATGGATGTATGGATATTTGTTACAATTAAATATGTATGTTATGTGTAAAAACTACTGGACGGATTTGGATAAAACTTTACAGTAATATAGCTTATACATATATAACGCATAGGCTAATTTTTAACCGACTACACCAAAAGCAGAAAAACAATCTTTGAAACGAAGCATGAGTCGGCCTATATTTGACGAAGTATTTTGTAATAATTTTTTTGCACAATATGTAATCTGTAATTTCTATTTTATTCAAATATACTAGCGTATATACCAGTGGAGTCGGTGTCCAACTTTAACGCACGAGGTCCCGGGCTCAATTTCCGGTTAGGACTAATTATTTTTGAAAATTTATCAGTTTATTTGAAAAATATAATATTGCATGGGATTGGATCTGTCACTTGTCACATCGTGGGATCTCATCACCAGGTGATCGAGGGTGAGGAGGGGAACTGGGAGTGTCTATATTTATTACACCATTACCATTCACATTTGGCTAGAAGTAAATATATATAGTTGTAAATGTACTACTTTATGTAACAAGTAACTCCCCAGTTCCATCTAAAAGAGTCTTACTCCAATTCTATTTTGTTTTATCTTATTCGTGTTCTCAAAACGAGTATCTCCAAAGATTAACAAGACGTAGCAAAAATATTTCTTAATCCGCGCCTCTAAGCCTATTAGAGCGGGATCCAACAATAACTCAAATTCCAGACCGTAGTCATTTTACAAAAGCTGTATGTTTAATAACATATTCCACTGGAAAAAACAGTAACAAAGAGGCTAATATTAAATTAGTATCATATTGGCTTTTGCAGGCATCAGGGTGCAAAGGTGTAATAAAATAAGTTCTATCTTTGAAGGCACTGGTTGCCAAAGCAACACACCTAATTAACGTTTATGAAATTCAGCTTTTTATAATACATGGCTTGTATAATAATAGTGCATTTACAAATTTATGAAAGTTCAAAAGTGTCTGGCAAGGGGCTTCATGATAATTAGTGTCTGGGAATGGATGGCGCGTTTTATAATTTAACGTAAATTAGTTAATTACTTATTTATAAACTTTTTATACCTAATTATATTAACCACAACTACAATTCTAGCTTTAGCCTTTCCCTTAGACTACCTTGTTGGCCGAGGGGTTAGCGTACATGTCTAACGCCATCAACCAGCCACCACGAGGTTTGAGTTCGATTCGTGTCATTTGTGTGATGATCCTAGATATGTGCATTTCCGGGTCTTTGTAAATTATTTTTGGTTTCTATTTAAACATTTCTTTGTATTAGTATCGTTGGCTAATATCCATACCGTTGGATAATATACCCATACACATAAATATACACAAGTATAGCTTATTTTATATCCAGATTAATTTGTGTAATTTAAGAAAAATATTATTGTTTGTCTTTGTTGAGAAGATGCGCTAAGAAACTTTTAATCTTCATAAAATAACGAAAGTCTGGCTGTCCATGGATCTTGAGCTAGATGTACACGCACTTTTATTCCTAGTTTGTGACATTTCTCTAGAATAATTCCCCTTGATATTTGATGTATTAAAAAAATATGATCACAAAGCAGTCGCTGTGTGAATTGTCAGCAGAAATACATTTTCTTCTTACACCAGAATATAAAAGCAATTTATTATTTAAGTATTTATGAAGACACATTCTTTTCTCCGTACTTCCACCAAGGGAAATTTAGACATTTTATTTATTAGAGGCCTCCGCCATAGTTTTATGGGCACGAATAATTTACAAAATAAAAAAAAATCTTCTTTTATAATAGTTTCGCTTAGTTATAGTAAATGAGAAAATTCTATTATAATTTAGGAGGTGTTTCTTAATATATCCTGGTACATATTTGAGAATTTCGATGTATTAGTTTTGTCAACACCCTCAACTCGAGTATATAATTTGCTTAATTTGGAGTTAGATTAATCTTCGTTTTAAAATTTAACAAAAAATATATATTTGTTACAAGCTCTTATTTGCAGAAGCTGTTTGCAGCAGTATACTCGTTATTCGTACAAGTTTTATTAAATAAGTCCAAATGATATTTAAGAAGTTTCTATGACTAATTTTCATCTGTGTCAATATATCGGGTGTTTTATAGCATAAAATTATTACATTATTACTCAAATTAAGTATGTATACATGACCGCCTCCTTGGTTAAGTTGTTAGCGTAACGCCACCTACTAACGAGGTCCTAATTTAATTCCAGACGCGGAAAATCATATGTGGCGAACATAGAAAATATATGTATTTCAGGGTCACTATGCTCATGAAAATTATTCTGGTTAAGGAGTTCTGGAAAGAAATACATAAAGTGTTTCTTTTTAATAATGTCTTTGACGATAATACAAACATAATTTGCCAACTTAATATTCAGGATTATTATTATCATCATTAATATTAAAAAATGCTTCGTAAAAATTGTTATTGATACGAGTATTACAATTTGACTTTAATTTAATATATCTGGATTGACGAAATTAATACTAATAGAGTGGATTTACATCGGTCCATTTTAAGCAATAACTTCATTAGTAGATTAATTAAATGAAATTCATTGGACCATATTTGCCAGAGAACAGGAATGTTATCTTGGCATAATGGGCTAATTATCAATACGAATGAACCCTGAGTTAATAGTCGGACACCTGACCTTCACTATGGACTATTGAGATTTGGAGTCGATTGCATCATACATCTTTTGAACATAAAAAAATCGACTAAGTGCGAGTTGAACTCGCGTTCGAAGGGTTTCTTACCCGTAATGTAATTACATTGATAAACAAAAAACATAAAAACACAAAACATTATAAACAAATATTGAAGATAGGTTTTGAAGGGAATTTAATCTGAACTTGAATCTCCCTTACTTCTTCGTACATAAATACGTTATTTTTTCCATGGGACTTGTGGTTTTGCCGGAAATCGGGATTAACCAATTTTACCCCTAAAACGTCTCCCCCTCCCATTTTCCGAGATCAAATAGAGCGTAATTTATTTTTCCTTTCATTTTTATTATAATATGCTCTTCCTTTTCCAATAGGTTCATTCTACTATATTTTTTTCCGTTTTTGAGCTTTGATTGTGGGTAGATACCCACAATCAAAGCTTAGAAGATTCTTTAGGCTATCTTGTTAGAAACTTTGATCAATGAACCCTTTGTAATTTGGTTCTAATTAGAAGTTGGTATAGTTTTTTTTTTCGTGATATCTCAAGAAGTTCCCGAGGGAGAGCTAAATAACTTAGATACGCGTCTGCGTAGTAGCTGTCTAACTAATGCTATATGAAAACGTGAAAAGAAAACATTATATCTACTAATAGAAATATTATTACACATTAACATATACCTACAAAAACCTTCACGCTAGGTTTACGGAATAGGCAGAGCGTATCGAGTGCCAACTGTCACGATTCTCACATACTCGACTAGATCCCTCCAGATTAATTGCTCTCTTCATACAAACACCGACTTCGGAAACTCTTGACACTACTCTTGGATAATGTCAATGAACAGATATACAATATTCACATTGTATATCTGTTCTTTTAATCTTTTATATTTCCTTATATCTACCCGACCATATTCTCTCCCATTTTTACAATTTTTCTTTTTTTCAATCCCAAGAAAGTTCCTTCTTGCACTTTCTTTCAATCACACTTTTAAAACACATAACACTATTAAAATCCATTTATCGGCCGTCCAATAGTCAGCACAAATAATTATTATTGTATTTATGAGTGGTTTTTTAATTTCACATTACACTCGTTTATTGTCACAGATAATCTTAATTTTCCCCGTGTTGGTCCAGGTCCTCCAGGTCCAGGTATTGAATAGACCAACTACCTTCCTACCAAGCAGCTCGTAAGAGGCAAGCATAGGTTAACTGGGTTACTACCAACATGACCACTGGTGGGAGAGTGCTGTGCAGCAACTCGCCCGGGTAGGGATCCACTTCCTTACTTATTCCTGCCGTCATAATGACATTGTCGTATTTCGCACCTACAACATCTATCTTGTCTATAGGCCACGGTTGTTTCTTAAGATCAGACCCGTGTGCCTGTTCTCTATCTCATAAAAAAAATAATTATGTAGGTCGAATTTCAACTGTAATCATTAGCTACAAAATTACTTCGAGCCGGGTTAATTTTTTTTCTCGCTAAAACTCTAACAATGCGACCAAAAAATAAAGCGAAATTTAATTAAACAGCTACAAATGCTGTAGGAAAGCCGTTCACAATTGCCCATTTCATGGCAATTTAGGTGCAAACTGGGTTTAGTTTGCTCCCGTGACGCCGCAGACCACCAGTGTACTGAACGTTTCGCGTTAAGGCGGCGGCGAACATTGGATTCTTCATCCAAGCAAATTAAAATCACTGATTATTGGACCTAACAAACATAGTATCTTCAATGTTCAGTCCATAAGAATTTTATAATATACTAATACTTTGCTGGAAGCTTCTTTTTATCATAGTCTGACCCCGTATTATATAACATGATATCTAGTATATTTGACAAGGGCGCCAGTTCTTCCGGAGAGTGATTGCCATCGCCTCGACAAACCAGAGGAGAAATTAGGCCCAATCCTAGATTTTACTTAATAAAGATAAGAAACTAATGATTTTGACCAACGTAAAAATGATTTTTTAATACAAATTAATAATATTCTGTTGATATTTCTATTATGAATATAATAGTCCGAGCCTTAGTTATAATTACTTTATGTTATTACAATCTAATTATAATGAAATGTAAATGAATTGAATTCCAAACAGTTATTGTAGACATTACCCGTGTTTTGTCGTAGGTATTAATTAATATTATACGTGAAACAAAACGTAATGTGTTTATTTAGATTACATTCGTTGCGCATGTTGTATAGAAACAGATTATTAACAATAATTTAATAATGCAATATAATTTCATTTCATTTGTAATTATTGGAATAACTTATTTCAAAATAAGATTTTTATAACATTTGAAACAGCTGTGTGTGAAGATATTAATTCTTCTAATATTAAAAATGCAGAAGTTTGTGAGTGCGAGTGTTTGTTATTATTTCACGAAAAAACTACTAAACGAATTTTCACGAAATTATACAGTAATATAGCTTGTGCATTAGAATAAAACATAAGCTAAGTTATATCCAAATATAATTCACGCGGACGAAGCACCGCCCAACAGACAGTATTATGAATGCGAAAATTTGTGAGTAGGTTGTGTGTGTGTGTTTATAACTCTTTCACGATAACTCTATTGGACCAATTTTCACCAAATTTTACAGTAATATAGCTTACACACGACACGTAGACGATACCTCTATTTTTCAATCGCTGAATTATGTTAATTTGGGTTGTCTGGAAGAAATCTCGCCTGGAAAGAGCGCGAGCGTCTTTTATGCATTTTCTTTTGTCTCTAATTTTTGTATTATTTTAGGTTTTTCATGTATTAAACATTAAATTAGATCTATAATATAATACTGGCTACTTTTTTTACTTGGTTTTCGTTGCAATCTTCCTCCGCCGGAGCCTTAAGTGGACTATGTTTATAATACGGCCATTTACAAGTTGACTTTGCTGGTTTTCAACAAAATGTACGGCGATTGGATCAAGGGTTCAAGAAAAGGGTTTTGTTTGTCACTTCTATCTTTGCATATAATATTTTATATTAGTTGTTGCCAGCGGCTTCTTTCTACTTTTATAGTTATCTCTCATAAAAAGTATATGTCCATTTCTGAATCATATTGTATTTGCGTATCAAATTTTGTCAAAACCGGAACACGTGTTTAGGAGTTTTTTATCCAAATTTTATCTTTATTTGTTATTCAAATTTTGAAATGTGTGAAAATATTTTTTTTATTTGGTACCTAATATCCGTTAAACGGCGTAATAAATTTACGTTAGTTCGTAAAATTAATCCAAATTCTCCATACCCATTTCTGCACCCTTTTGTGAGTAGTCAGTAAACATTAATTGAAAAGATTTAACATCCTAACATAGTTCGACAACGCACCACTAAGATTTTGGAAGTTCTCGTTTGTCTGCCTACTGGCACTCTAAGCTTAATTTAATAGGAAACCGTTAACTTTGCTTTTCAGTGTTATTAAACAAAAGTTATGTGACTAATGAAGACAAAACGTATTGGCATCGTTTGGAACCAGCATTTGGTCGATGCAAACCAATTCGGGACATTTGCCAATGTTAACCACTCTTCCATAATAACCGTTTGTCCCCGGTGACACTTGGAACAACTTGCATCGATATTTACTACATCGTAAATCGAAACCCAATTTAATAGCTGAGGACAGCTCTGGCTTTAAGAAACCATTTATTCTAAACCAGTTCTCATACTAAGGGTTGAATGTGGAGATGGGTTACAATTGGACCCGGTAGGTGGGCTGCTCTCACTACGTCAACTATGAACTAACCGTGTGAAGCCGGGCCTGCAGCTAGTAAATTATAAAAATAGTAATAAACATCATTGTTGACTCGTGAATTTCGTTGTAGTTTTTCGCACTGTTATTGGTATTATTACGAAATGTATGTAAGCAAGAGTCTTATTATAGACCACAGATGCAACCACAATATCGAGTAACTCAATACAAGTACCTTTTTGCTTATCTTCGGGGCTAAATCATTTTGAACCCTTCATCTACGAGATATGATCTGGAATTGATCATCCGTACAAAAACATCGGATATCAATTGAGATTATATTGTGGGCTTGAAAGGGCGCGCCCTAGATATGCCTGTATTGAAATTAATGGGTTTCTCTCGATATGTTGATAAGATGCAGTCAATATATTCCATTGTGAGTTATTGTGTATTACAGTTCATTCACATTTTTTTATTAGTGTGGTAGACCAGTAGGGCCCTCCTCCATCACTAGGTACTGGCTTGAGATATAAACAGAAGAAAAAAAGTAGTAAATGTGAATATATAGATCATTACAAATGTGTGTAGCATAAGGCATACTCGTAAGTGACATTAATCAGAAATTAAATAGTGACGACCCCCATATTGGATTACGAGTAACAATGAAGTCATGATTGTTATCATCTATACATATACAAAACAAAATAAAAGTGTAACTGTTCGATGTATAAAATTTATTTAAAATAACATAATAGGCGGGTTTTATACGCGCAAAACAATATTTTTTTTACTTTGTCTCTATGTTTTTGCACTCTAACCTCAGAAACAGCTTAACCGATTTGGCTGCAATTGTCAGAAATATGTTGTGATGGCCTTCACTTAACATTTAGTGTTTATTTCATTTAAATCTGTTTACAAATAAAGAAGACAATTTATGTCAATCACGTAATATGTACCAATGTCAAAAGAGCTCTGTTATTACATTGAACTGATATTAAATGGGGTTCAGCTTAGACTGGAATCGCGTCAGATGACGCGACGCGGCCCCGCGTGGGGTATATAAATAATTAAATAAAGATGCGGACGAAGTCACGGGCACAGATAGCTATCGAATATTTCGCATTTGATATCCATATTGCTACCCCTAGACTTAAATGAATTAATTCATTTTCGATATTACGAAATAGAAAATAACAAAATAAATAAAATTTCCCGCTAAAACCAATTTTGACAGAATAAGAAACTATGAAGATTAAGTGTGTAAATTATGTGTATAAAGATTCTTTACACACGTAATCGTGTGTAAAGATTGAGAGACTGGAGCTATGGCTAAAGATCTTTACACGAAGAAAATATTCAGAATGTTACTCCGTTGCGACGTTAAGTAGGATAAACAAACAAATACACTTTACACTTGTAATTAGTATGGATTGTCTTATCTTAAGTGTTTATTTTTGGGCACTTCAAATTAATGAATAAAGTAAACTCTACTGCCGTTTCCGAAGGCTTTCCTTGATGAAAGAGCCTCGCGTCGTGAAACCTTGCGTTTGCGTTTTGTAATAGTAACGCTTATATTCTACCACACATTTATATTTTCTAAAAGCATTTTTTGTCAGGCAGCTCCTAAAAAAATGAGCGTTGGTGCATTGTCGCTAATATCAAGCTCATTGAGTTTCTTTTGCCGGATCTTGAAATTAAATGAAAATTATTTATTTGCCGAATATGAATGTTAAAAAGTTGTTACAAAAAAATAATTATACCAACACAATATTCCACAACAAAATGGTGTGCAAATATTTTAACAATAATTTATATTTATCCGTCAATTGCAATAAACTATATAATATATATCAATTATCTTAATATTTAAACATTAACTTACAACTGACTTTTTTAACCTTGTTTATCATAAAACATCACCGATTCCGAACCTGGCCAGTCAGGAGAAGAAACGACAAAACAAAGTCCACGGCAACATAATTAAAGCCTTACTTCTTCTATTCTCAGTGAGAAGTCGCGATTCGAATGCAGTGGTAAATTTGTAATACTGAGGACGCGCACAAATATCATATGTTTGGTTCATCTGAATAAAAGTTTACTGATTCTATCGAGAATACAGTTAGGTAAAAGACGACAACACTAAAAACAACTCCTAATTTAGTACCTTCGCCTTATCTTTCCTATTGCTATAGTCATTGTTCGCTATTGTCGTGTAAGTTCAAGAGTCTAGTAGCCAATGAAATCATATAAGAGGTTTACTACCCCACCATCTTTGATACCTAGATATTTATAAGCTTATAAGTTGTGTAAGGTCACCCCGTTTTACTGATGACAATAGAGGCAACATTCAGAAATTTCGAAGTTTACACAACACTAGCGAGCGATAGGGTTGTCACATATCTACAACAGAGAATGTATTCTGTTGAAAGTATTCGTTTTAATGCATTAAGCTATCATGCAGCAAGCCAGGTCAATAAGCAGGCGACAAGACCTCGCACTCTGTTGCCAAACTGTTTCCCGAACAGTTGCATTTGACATCTGTCAAAAGTTTGGGCGCATTGATACTCGTATCAGCCATTACATAGCTGGTATTGGTTGATATTTAGAACACAATTTGTTTCTAAATAACTTTTGTTTGAGAATATTTCTAACTTGTATTATTTACATAACTTATGTCTTTTATTTTCGTTTTTACGATGGGAAACACCGCTCCGGTTTGCATTATTTTTACATTGAAGTTAATATTTATTTGTGTCACTACTTACATGGGAACATAATTTGTAAATGTGGAAGGATGTGCGTTTATATGTTAGTTTGTTAGTTTCGTTTCGATATTAAAGAATATGATAGTAATTAATTTTAGCATTGATATATTACTCCGTATAAGGATCCTCGGTAGCCTAGTGGTACACGCTTCGGCCTTCCATTTGGGTAGTCCAAGATCGAACTTCGCCATGTACCAATGAATTTTTCTAACGTATATACATATTCTGAGTGATCTTAAGATGAAGGAAAACATCGTGGGGAAGCCCAGATTCAATGAATTCGATCCGACCTAGGTTTGGGGTTAGATTTCCTTTAGGGTTATTTGCAAAGTTCAGATGGCAGTCGCTACGCGTAAAAACTGGTGTCCTAGTCAAATTCCCAACATTAGGTAGCCGACCCCGATATCAGCTGATATAATGGGGGATAACGCCAAGACAAAGAGACGAAGAAAAAGACATTACTCCATATGAAAGCGGATAAGATACTTTCTATCCCGATTTTTCAATGGGTTCTCGTGGAAAAGCATCATTTTGTTAAATCTAACCAAGCTACTCGTAGTAACTATATTTATTTTTTAAAAAATAATGGATTTAACAAAATAACACGCATAGGTTTCTTTTTAATCAACTAAAATAAAAAGAGAGTATGTTTTTACGAGTGAGTATTATAAGTCGGAAAAAACTGCGGACGGAAACTAATAGAAAAATAACAACAAAAAACAAATATCTTATTTACCTGCGACTTCATTTGCACGAAGTTTGATTATATCGTAAATTTCCACCGTCAGCCTAAACACAAATTCGATGATCCTCACATCGAAATTGACTTTTATACAAACTTTTATTATTGCAACTCTTTGTGAATGGAATTTCCAAAGTCTGGTCGACGTACGAACTTATAACGTGGTTTTATGGCTCGTCTGTAAAGCTCGATTATGTGTCATAGCAATACTGCGGTGGTATACGACGAGCCTCGCTCATGGCTTGTCATTGGCTGTATTTTTTTACACGTACGTCGATCAGCACCAATCAGCTGCGAGTAAAATCGTCGGTATAAGTTTGTTCGTTTATCCTAAAAATCTTTTTTAGTAAAAGTATGTTATTAATAACTATCACCTGTGTGATGATAGATAGATCAGTCTATGACTTTTCCTGCTATTTATTATTTATAGCAATAACTGGCTAAGCATTTTAGAAATATAATAAAATCACAATTTAACTGGAAATTACAGTCGGTTGTTTTCCAGTTTTATTGTATTTTTAACACGAAAGAGTTAGCAGTATCTACAACACTAGTTATTCCTTAGTGTAGATAAATAATAAATAAATAAATAAATATTACTGGACAAATTACACAAATTGATCTAGCCCCAAAGTAAGCAAATTTTATGATTGTGTTATGGGTGTTAGACAACGATACCAATACATAGAAATACTTAAATAGATACCAGGATAAATGTAATAAACACCCAGACCCGGAAATACAAATATCTATGTTCATCACACAAATGCCTGTCCCCGTCGGGAGTAGAAGACGAACCTCGCGGTTAGTCGATGCGGTTAGGCGTGTACGCTAGCCACTCGGCCAACGAGGCGGTCAAAATATTGCGATCAAGATACTGGTCAAGATACTGCGTATCAATAAGTTGGAAAGTTATAGTCAAATATTGTTAGAATTTTAAGTTTGATTGTTTAATGTTATATATAATAATAATAAATATTACTGGACAAATAACACAAATTGACCTAACCCCAAAGTAAGCAAATTAAATGCTTGTGTTATGGGTGTTAGTCAACGATACTAATACATATAAATACTGAAATAGATACCAGAATAAATTTAATAAACACCTAGACCCGGAAATACAAACATCTACGTTCATCACACAAATGCCTGTCCCCGTCGGGAATCGAACCCGAGCCTCGCGTTTAGTCGATGGGGTTAGGCGTGTACGCTAGCCACTCGGCCAACGAGGCGGTCAAATTAATAATATTAGGTGTACTAAATATTATTATTTTCTACTATTGTTATCATTGTTTCGTCATAGTTGAAACACGTAAAATTACGTAGAAATACGTAAAATTAGAGTATCGGCTTGTTTAAATGGAGTTTAACCAATAGTCCTAAGTTTGAGGACGAAGAGTTTGCAACATACAGACAGAATAATTTTGAAGCTTATTCAATCGAGCTGAATTTTCAATCTCGATATTTGTAGTAATAACAGTAGAAGACTTGGTTTCGGGCCGATAAAATGTGTACATACCAGGAATAGAACTTCGAACTCTGTCAAATTAAGCGCCATGCCAGTAACTGTAACGCCTGTAATGTATTTACAATAATTACCTGTAATATAAAAAAAGATTATAAATAACTAAAATTTATGTATACTTGACCCCCTGCTGGTCCAAGGTCCCTTTAGTTCCTATCGCTCTCTATATATTAAGTAGTTAGGTACTTTTTTTGTGTCAAGCCAAATACAAAAAAAATTAACAAAAATGAAACTGCATAAAAAATATTTAAAAATTATTATGAAGCTACCCAAAGCTGCATACGCGAATACACAGATATAACAAATCTATGTATATATAAAAGAAAGACGGTTTGTTACAACACTAATTATAACTCGAGATCTGCTGGACCACTTTTAATGGTTTTTGATTCGTTGGATTTGTCTCCGCCCCGAATAGATGTATAAATAATTATGAAAAATTAAGTATTTTCGATAAATGATTAGTACATATCAAACATTCGTTATCCGTCCTGTCAAATACTGTAAGTAATGATTGATAATTATGCATTAAGGTAAACGCACGTAATGCCGGTAATGTACCAGAACCCGGTAACTAGTAAGATTTTTTATATTTACGCTTTTCTACTTATAATAAACAAAAAAATGTTGTAAGACAACAAATTCTCAGTAATATTTTGTACCATTTTAATGGCAACATATGTCTAAAAATTCAATGGGATCAAAACAAGACGACAACAAAAATGTGCTTCTCGAATTTTTATATTTTTTATGAGGTTTAGTTACTAGAACACCAGGTGTTATAGTGAAAAGTGTATTGTGCTGCTGGGAATCACTTTAAGACAAGAGTTCTTATTTAATAATATATAAGATTAAGCTATCTAATGATATAACTTATAATTTGCGGTGAATCTATTTGAAAAGTAAATATTTTTCCATGTCACATATATTGGTACTCACAAATCCCTAATAGACCTAGTACCCGGCAAAATTATACTTATTTCTAACGGATATTGGTACAAGTAAGCAACTAATTATAACCGTTGCTCCAGAACCCGTTATTGTATCTTATTACATCACAATAGGATTCATTTTCCTTTGCATTTATTGTCAACATTTTACCGGATGCCAGTGCCTATATACGAGTCCTAGTTTTTAGTTCCTTGAACTAATCT
Organism: Lasaia peninsularis; assembly: GCA_018236625.1. NCBI lineage: Eukaryota > Metazoa > Arthropoda > Insecta > Lepidoptera > Riodinidae > Lasaia > Lasaia peninsularis. Next base: position 23,116 of record DVZL01000240.1, read on the forward strand.
ATTATCTATTTATATTTTTTAGTTTCTTCTAACGTTACTTAATTTGTTTGGTGAATTCCTAGACCTATTTCAAGACGTATCAAACTTCCCGGCCTTATCCAGCTTCTATCAGATGATATCGGGATCAGCTTCCTAATTTAGTTAAATTTACCCAGAGCGATTTGCGACCCAGAGAAAAACCAAGAAAAAACCCTAGATTAGACTACGACATAAGTCCGGGTATCGCGGACGGTTATGAAATCGTCAAACCTGTATTCTCAAGGGGTTAGGTATATGCACCAACGATTAGCCGACGATATTAGGTCCCATAATGTGACAGACGCATAGGCCGGATTTGTAAAAACTAGAATGCAAGTTCCAAGCGCTAACCCCTAAGCTACTCCCAGAGGCATCTCTAACATATTTTGCTCGCAATGGGAAATTATCTGAACGACTTATTCCAGCTGTACTAACCGTCATACCAATGTTTCAAATTTATGCAGTAGTTAAATAGTTTTCCTTAAAAATGATAGAACTATTAACTCCACTTCATGAGTAAAGGATTTCGAAGAACACATGAAAATATTTTCCCACTAAAACCTGACGAAATTCATAGCTCATAACTTTTATAGTCAATTTGAATAAGTAATGTTTATGGTAGTTTCCACAATTTACGTAAAGATCTCTTTACATAATGGCGTGTGTCGTCAGAGGTTTGATCTTGTGGTCCAGTTATGATACGCCGCAATGATAAAAAGCATAAGACATCTGTTAGGATATAAAGTCAACGAAATAGACCCCAGTCAGTTTTGGGGGTTGGTTTAAGGCATGCGCTTCGAGCTATGACATCGCTAGTTGTATGTCATTTTTATCACCTTTTTTTATGTTTTTCTATACAAATTAATAAAACTGAAGGGTTTTTATGTAAGATTAAAATAACCACTTTATACTAAATGCATATGTATCTTTACAAGGCACATATACCAACATTAAATTTTGTTAGAATTTTGTCTGTCTAGCTATATGTACCCACTAATCTCTGAAACGGTTGGGCTAATTTTGACGGGACTTTCACTGGCAGATAGCTGATGTAATAATAAATATACTTACATAATTATAAGAAAATCTAGTGAATTTTGTACGTTAGGAATTGATAAGACGGTGAATCTTCAGCCGACCGATAAATATTTCTTTTATAAAACCCAAAAAGCGTATACCATTTTACTGTGAATCAGAAAGTGACGACATAGCTTTAGTGCAGGGGCTGAATGTTTTTGCCAGAAGGTTAAAAAAGCATTTATCAACAGGCTATCGCTAAAATCGTGAAAGTAGTTCACCTTGTGTTGGTCCAGGTCCTTCTGTAGAATATCCCAACTGCCTTCTTATCAGGCATCTCGTATGAGACGAGCTTAGGTTTACTAGGTCACTACCAACATGACCACTGGTGATATAGTGCCGTGCAGCACCGACTTGTCTATTTCTGCCGCTACTGTCATGTACCGGTCCGGAGGGTAGAATAGCCGGTAGACTTGCACATAAGGTAAAAGCGGCGCACCTACAACACCTAAGGTATAGGGGTAAGGTATAGGGCATAGTTGTCTCTTGCCAACAGGAGACCTGTGTGCCTATTCGCTGTCTTATCCAATAAAAAAGTGTTATATTTTGTTTGTTTATTTATTTGAACTAAGCATTTCTTTTGTATAACATAGTTTCTCTTGTTTCATACTATATTTAATCTTGACTACTACTTCCAAAGAATTTTTTACCATTTTGCTGATCTACCTACAAAATATAAATCAGCGAGTTAGAATCCCGCTCGAAGGGTTTCGGACCATTATCTATAAAAACGGCAAAAAAATCACTTTTGTTGTTTGGAAGCACCGTTTGCTTATCAATATTTGCTTTTGAATTTAATCTATGAAAAATTCTGTCTACATGTGCTGGTGACAGACAGGCAGATGGACAGCAGAGACTTAGGAATAGAGTATGGTTTTTACCTTTTGAGTACAGACCCCAAACAAATGTTTTTTGAAATAAATCATCTCTTGTGACTTGTCCCACAAATATAATGGTAATAAAGACGGCTACCCGCGGCTATTGTTGATCTCCGACTTAAAACAGGTTCAGATGTTCTGAAATAAAGTAGATAAGGCAAATCTTGTCCGAGGGTTTTTATAGGAAACCGGGAACTTTTTATTGGGCCATGACAGATAATCGTAATAGCATAGGTCATGGGAAAAACATTTGCATTTATATTGCTTTTTCATATACATTTTTGCATACACGTAAACGGTAGGGTTGGGAATGTTTTTCATAGTCCGAAAAATTTACATTTTAATTTTGGTACAACTAATTTTCTTTATAGTCAAGAAAGATTTGAGAATATCTACAGAACGGACGTGTTTGTATCAAGAAAATAATTGATGTGGAGGAAGAGAGAATAGTTAATAAGTATATCGTGACACTTGGCACTCAATACTCCCTGACTACCCCACAAGGAAGTTGGCGTAAAGATAAGTGTAAATACCTACAACATCTATAGATATCTATGGGGTCTATAGGCCACGGCTATCTCTTACCATCAGGAGACCCATGCGCTTATTTGCTGTTTTATCCCGTAAAAAAGAATATTAAAAGGGTGCTCCCATACAAAAAACGTATTTTATTTGCTATTTATGCATACAATGGTAGAGCGCGAGACCGACTCGCACTTGGCTGGATTATTATGTGTTATTTTTGAATTTGCAAAACATAAAGATGCAGACAATTTGCTGAAATAATTTATCTGTTCTATGAAACAAAAAAAAATATATAACTGTATCTATACTAATATTATAAAGAGGAAAAGTTTGTTTGTTTGTTTGTTTGTTTGTTTGTTTGTTTGTTTGTTTG